>JASDQU011378245.1:26672-43105 GCA_032191745.1 Picea mariana | reverse complement strand
CAAGCAAATAGAACCTTTAACTTGTACAAATGATAATACAATGAAATAAATGTACCTTCAAGCATTAAAAGGCATAAAAGCTAGACTAACCACTGAAAAAGCAATGAAGAAAGCCTTCCAAGGTTAGCACACCATCTCCATCAACCATAACCAAGACATAGACATAAACAAAATCACAAGAGAGAGAACTAGCCAAAATGAGCGAGAATTTCAGTCCAAGAGCCTCTCACAATGGAGAGTTATGTCTCTCAAATGAGATCTTATGATATCTATTTATACAAAAAGTTTCCAAAATAGTTTTTCCACATAATATTAGGGTAAACCACAAGACTAGGGGTAAGCATCCCTAATATTTCCCATTTACGAAGATAATACTTAAAAATTCTCTTTAATTTCACTTTTGCACAAATAAAACCCTAAAACAAAGGTGATGTCATCCCTTGAAGGAGGACGTTTTGGCAAATTGAGCAAGTCATTGGAGCTGGGCTGCAAAGTAGGGCCTCCAAAATCCATGTTGAAATCATATGGAGCCTCTCCACCTCAAAATTCCATGTGTCATGCTTAGATTCATCATCAACCACCATATTCGCCTCAAATGTGATGTCAAGCCCCTAGGGGATTATTTTTTTCCCCCTATTGGCAATTCGTTTGGCATGAAAAGCGTCGGCTATGTCTATCCAGCTGTCTCTTAGGAATTTGAAAGCATCACTCTGTCATCTATCATGTGGGTTTATGCCATCCATCATGTGGGTTGCTTGCCCTCATGAACCCAAGCTAGGATTGTTCTTCCAAAATTGGCCACCAACCTGTACCTGCAAGAAAAATGGATACACCCTCCAAGTATCTCAAGTCAAAGCATCATGATGAGTGAATCAAGTCAATAAAAGAGACATTAAAGCATGTATATCGGGACTACATCATACAAACATGTTCTTAAGAAACTAAGATTTTTTCCAAGTTTGGTTGTGGGTGGGTTGTCATGGTGCTTATTTTCAATGGATCAAACCCCTTAAGTCTAGGAACAACCCTATCTAAGTCATGTGAATGAAATTGAATGGATGGGGGAAGTACTCAATGGACATGGGGTTCATGATATGCAAGGGTTCATAATATCTCATTTATGGGTGCCTTTGTGGAGAGTGTGTCGCACCTTCGTACGTAATGCATTTTTTCCAAGCCCATCAATTTCCTTTTATCTTTCTTTATTTGTATTTTCTTTCAATATAGCATAGGTTGAGTTGGAGGCCACTACCCTGGTGTTGTGACCAGATATCGATAGTGTCGCCCACAAGTACTTTCATGGAAAATGAGAAGGTTGGCTCGTGATGAGACCCACTATCCTCAATTGATCCTTTAAGCATCTTTATTTATTCTTTTCATGGGGTCCTTATTTTCTTGCGGAGAAGATTTTCATTGCTTTTTCGAGATCCCCCAGGTGAAGCATCTGGAAGGTTATTTCAATAGGATTTTATATTTTTCTAGCTAACTCCCCTCTGGGCCTTCAACCCCTTCTTCCCATGAAATGAGGAATGGTCCCTTTTAGGGTCAGTCTACCCCAAAATCCCAAGAGATGATGTCATGCGGGGAAATAATGATGGAAAGTGGTAAGTATGGTCGGGAGTGGCATGATGACTCATCAAAGGAAGCTCCCATAAACACCCCATCCTAAGGGTGACCATCTACTTGAGTGCCCCAAGCCAACCATGAGCATTTAAACAAGGTAAAAGGCATAGTTTCCAAAGAAATTGTCTCATAATAAAAAAATAACCTCTGATACACAAGCTAGAATGCCTCAAATATTAAAATGATACCCACCATCATACATGACTTGTACCATATGGAGCAAGACCCAAGTGACTTGTGGTGGCAAGATGGCGTGGACGATGACCAGGTGTTGGATCACTATGGTGGAAATGTGGGTCTATGGTTGTGAAAAAGAGATACTATTGGTCATGTGGCCTCTCATAACTCCATATCTGCAACATGAGGGCCTCAAGACGTAATCTCCTTAGTTATCCACAAAATGGGGATAACAAGTCCCTTGGCCAAAACTCGGCCAAGTCGGCCAACAGACTGGCCCCGTCCAAGTGATCCCTTACCACTCAACTTGACACATTAAAATGGAGTATCACCAACCTTTTAAAGGATTTCTTACATGCAAACCATGGGATGTGAAACCACGAGCTACCAAAAACTTGTGCCTGAAACTACCATTGTTGGCCTAACAAATTTGAATATTTTACTGAGTGAAGTTTAACCTAACATTCCCCCCTCTAAAATTGACAGGGGGTTTCCCATGACCAAATCCGGCCAAACCTCGAAGTGAGTCTACACCATTCACCTCTAGGCCCTACCCCCTTCAAGGTTTATAACCTGGGTAACTGAAAATCTGACATGTGTCCCCCCTATCACCTAGGTCTATGTCTAGACTTTACCGATAATTTACTAGGGGTACGCATGCCTAACAAGGTCTTACAGTCGTATTCCCATTTACATGCGATAAATATTTTCAACTCCACAATCCTCTCGATAATTTGTTGAGGAATTATGTTAAACACTTCACATGCATTCTTCTCTTTGTTGGTCCCAATCTATGGTCCACAATATGTTTCTCCTTGTGGCCTAACATAAACCTAAATTCTGCAAAACACTCTATTGATAATGCAAACCTTGGGGGATTAGCCTCCGCCTCTTTTAGATGCCCCTAAATTATTACTATTTTTACCATCGGTCGACCTGCATTCAACCATGAAATACTTCCTTCGCTACCTTTCTACAAAGAAATCATCTGCAGTACATCTCATCCAACAAAGAATTATTTTTTATTTTCCCTAGCTTCCCCCCGCAACGCCTACAGGAAGCCATTGTCCTTAATGAAAACACAATATCACCTTGATGGTGGCCATCCCTACTCCACAAGCCCATACCTCCTCTAAGAAATTCAACACCCTTATCATTCACCTCTTTGACAAACTCATTGATTCTGAAAGACATCAATCAAAGTACCTCCATCTCAGATTCGAACCCTAAATATCCCCACTGCTCTCTTGCAGCTTGCAATGTCTTTGTTTCACTCACCTCACCTTCCCAACCCAGGTTACCTTGGAAAGGACGGCCCCTTCCTACAGGAAGTCTTCCTTAAGATCCCAAAATTTTTGTGCAGTTCAGATCTAAATGCAGTCAATCTGGAATCAGGGTCATCTATAACAAAAATAAACAAAAAAACCCATGTGTTCTTCCCACCACCGTGGCTTGAAGAAAATAGATATCATCCACGAGCTCTTCGCAGTGCAAACCAGGCACTCAACACCTTCTCAAAAGTAGAACCAGATCTCCTTGCCTTGACAAAAACCATGGTCGTCGACTCTTTGGGGAATCTAATCCATGCACCTCTTACTCACTATAGTTGTTGCCCAGATCGAGCTCCATTAAAAACACTTGATGTTAATTTTCCATTCTTCGTTAAGAACTTCAATGTGTCCATCGCCTTGAACATGGGGTGGCCATTGCTATGTCAACTTAGATGGACAACATATGTGAGCTTCCAAGAGGTGGAGCGGAAAATTCTAGGTGCATAAGCCTTCTCTCCACCTTGGCTCCCTTCTCCTGGAGGGATTTCCCTAGCGACATTTCTTGGGTTGTCCCCCTAACCTCGCTCTGTTACCAAATGAAGAGAAATAAACATGCGAGAGACTGGAAATATTTAACCAACAAAAAATACCACACATAATATATGCACCAAATGTAATCTCGAAAACCCAAACCAGGAAAAACCAACTAATATATCTATTAGTCCCTTGGACAAAACCCGTCCAAGTGATCCCTTATTACTCAACTCGACACATTACAATGGAGCATCACTAATATTTTAAAGGATTTATTACATGAAAACCATGGGTTTTGAAACCACGGGCTACCAAAACCATGTGCCTGAAACCACCGCTATTGACCTAACAACTTTGACTCTTTTACTGAGTCAAGTTTAACCTAACACTCATTTCATTTAAGTCAGTTTATATATGCTATGGGTTTTCATGAATTTTAAAATTCATTTTCTTTTAAAGTCAGGAAGTCTCTCAAATCTTTAGAAGAAGTATATCAACCTAGTATTTTTTTCAAAGACAAGCATAGAAAAAATCAATCTAATTTATCTTTGTTATGCTATGTAGCAGTAGCCCATATTTCTAGGAAAACAAGAGAACCTATCTCTCATCGTGACAAATTTTGATCATTTTGTTCAGTGCAATGCAGTTCTCCATCTTAGTACTTCATTCTATAGCTTCTTTAGGACTACATATTTTAGGACTCTCTTTGTGATCATGGATTCTTGTGTGTAATGTTTCTTTAGATTTAAAATAAAGGCCATATGCCACTCTTTTCTTCCCACAATTGAAGAGACATTTCACATTCTAAAGATGAACCCATTGTTATTATTTGATGCTCCCAAATCAATTTACACTGATGGCAATGAAGTAGCTCCAAATTTTTTCTCATAATGAAATCAAGTGGGGTTTGGTTCCTGAAAGCCCTGTGCTAGAACTTGCACAAATTCATTATTTGATTTTGATCTTCAAGCCAAAATATTTTCTATGATCATTTTTTATTTAAATTAACTATAGTTGTAGCCTCATATGATATAAAATGAAATAAGTTATCGTTCATTGAAGCATATATTCCACGTTACCTGTAACCAAAAGTCATGTCTATTCAATTCATCCCCGATCCAATACAATTGTTGGGAAACATGCTCACATTCCCAAGATTGTCTATATTTTATGATGAAATCATCAACAAAATCATTTCCTAATGATGAACTACTACTCTTGTTTCATTCTCCTAGATAATTTTATTAATGGAAAAACTTGCTTGGCATGTTTTGTCTGTCAACTTTTTGAAATTTCCTATGCACCTTTACCCACTGCAATCTGAACATGATTTCATAGTTTGTCTCACTTTCTTTGCAATGGAAATATTGGAAAACATATCATGAATTTCTTCGTGACATGGGTTAATACTCTCTTACTTCACAAGTTCACTAGTTATTGATGTCTTCCAAATTGTCATTGCTAGCCTCCCAAGACTTCGAAGGATGAAAGTTTTATAGTGATGGATTTATTTGTCTTGGTCTACAGGGAATATAAAATTTAAATTGAGTTGCTTGGGTAATAAGACGACTAAATTTTTATAATGTTCTTCAATGTTTTAGAAACATTATTTATTAATTAAAAAAAATAGAAAATTTTAAATAAAAAATATTTATTTTTTTATTGCAGATTTTGGTTGTATTAAATAACCCTAGTTGGACATGATATTTATTTGAAAAAAAAAATAAACAAAATTTTAAATTGCCACATACTTTGTCTTAACTATTTGCATTAAATGCATTTTGATTAAAAATCCTATGAAATCAAGTTAAAATGTGTTTCTTCGGGTTTGAATCCAAAGGGGTAGGGTATGTACCTCTATAAACTTAAGTAGTGAAATTGGTAGTGTTTTAGTTGGATTCAAAGTGTTAGAAGCTTAAAGCTTGATCTTTAGAAATGATAAATCTAGTATATAAGAATGGTGGTTGTCCTCCAACACCTCAAGTTTTGTACTCTAAAGTCTATGTATATATGCATGGCTTTTTCCACTGTAATAAAAAGGCATCTTTATCCCCTAAAACAGGTGTGTATCCATTTGACACACACACACTTTTTCCATATATTTTTTATGCACTTAGGCGTGTGTCCATTTGGTATATACAAAATGTTATCTTTGATGTGCTTAGGTATGTATTCATTTGGTATATATAGAATGTCAAATGGATGTGTAGGCATATTTACTATTCTACTGGTGAAAATTATTTTCTATCCACTAGAATTTAAGATCATCCATCAACTGCAATATTAAAACAAATTAACAACTTCATAATCTATACACGATTTTCCAATGTCAATGATTACATACTTACATGGCTTTCTCATCCATTTTTGCATAGCTATAATGTCTTGTAATTGCATATACTATGTTCCCAACTTTAACCTGGTGACTCCCTTCTTCAGAACTTCCACAACACCAGAGAAATCAAAGCCCAAGACAAAGGGAAGAGGGGGATTTTCTTGGTACTTTCCCATGATTTTCAAAGTATTTGCATATGTTATATTGGTGGCTTTAATTTTAGTTTGAATTGAGGTGGGTGAAGTCAACTAAGGAATAGGATGATCAAAGAAGATGAATATGGGGGAGGCTTTTGAGATGGGACCAATTGGGTCTCCTAATTTTCTACATATTAGCACTTGCATTTTACCATTTTAAGGAGAACCCGTAGCTTTCCAACTCCATGTTAACTAGTCATCCTTTCCCTTGAACCATAGTGTGACCAAAGCTACCTAATATCCATTATGTTGAAGCCTACGATTACATACCTATGATTATATTGGCTAACACCCCGAAAATCCTAATATTTGTAAAGGAAATAAACCTATGAATATGATATATTTAAGGCATATGTATGGTTTGGATGTGTTATTTTAAAAATATTCCTTTCTTTATCTTTTTTGGGTCAATATGGCATATTTGGCCATTGCTTTTCCTATCTTTCCATTTTCCAAAATAATGCTACTATGCTTTAGTGAAAGAGATTGTTGCTTGATGCTACATTTACTATTTCCTATAAAACATATATAGTCGGTTTCATTCTCCAATTTGTGGATCTAATGTGGGTTTTCTAAGGTTGATTATACATTTGGCATCTTTTCTGAATATATGATACCTTAGTACAATGTTCATATACAACAATTCTTACCAATCTTGGGCAATAGTTATGCTTCCACGAATTGTTTCATCCTCACCATGATGATTGATGGGCCTATTCATTATAGATCATAAGGTTCATATTTGATACATTTTGACCATCTTTTGTACCGCATGAACCTCGTTTTGACCATGATTAATACAACAATATGGTTTTGTGCAGTTAATTGATGAATGGAATGTATTGATTGATAAACTATGTGTTATATATGATTTTATCTCTTGTTTGCACGGTGTTACAAATATTTTCATGCCTCCGAACCCATTCTCCAAGAAGGTTGAATTAGGGATGGATTCCTAATCCAACATGGCATGAGGAAAAAGGGGGATTGTGTCCCCTCCTCCTCCTCCATAGGATGCCAAGCCTTCAAGACTTCGTGTCTATCCTAATCCATTCAAATTGATGACTAAGGGAGGCAATCTGTCAAGTTATTTGATCCCTATAATTGAGGACCATGATTATAGGGATCCTGGAGATATAATCCCTTCAATGAAGAAGTGATTGAAGGGATAAACTGAGGTAATCTCTTAGTATACGTAGAATCTAGGGGATAGCCCTAGAAAGTTAGTCATTTTATGTTAAGAAATTTTTATTTTTGAAGAACTTGAGCTTCCTTGATATGTATTTCTATTTTTGAGATAATATGCTAATGAAGAATTTGCACTTCCATATTTGCATCCATTAGTATTTTTAAGGTTCCTTACAGGATATTTGGTAGGGCTCACTCAAGGTTACTCAAGGGACCTTTGCACTTTTATTTTGTTTCATATGCTTTCAACATTATCTAGTTCATTTTACTCATAGGGTATGTTGTGCATGATTTATGTATTTCTTGTAGCAATAATTTATTTTGTGTATCAACTTTGCATTGGTTGTATTAACATTGGCTTGGTTCATTTACTTTAGTTTGCATCTTAATCAATTATTTTATTTGCAATATATGTTGAATATGAAATTCTACATTTATAGTTGCAACATCATAATTCTTGTAGCAACACAGTTCCTGTAGTGGCACTTTGTTTCTTGTAGCAACATTTAGTTCTTGTAGAAACACTTTGTTCCATGTAGCATAATTTTTGGCACATTGTTTTAGGTAGTTTCATGATTTTTTCCCTTCATTAAAATAATTATGTTATCCATGGATTATTTCAATATTATTTTAGAAGGGATTAAGTTGTTTTTTCATGCTTTATTTCAATCTTTGCAATAGAATAATTTATTATAGGGTTTGCTCTGTTTTCCTTAGAACAACTTAGGGAAATGCAACTTTTTCTTTCAACAAGTTTACTTCCTATTTTGGATTTGCAACCTTGTGTTCTGCTTCTTGTAGTCTTTCACCCTAGCTCTCTACTGTTAGGATAAGTATGGATTAGTCACTAGGTTACATGGTTCCTTTAATTATGTTTTGCATATTTCCTTTCAAGTAGTTTGAAACTTCCCTTTCAAGTTGGATTTGATATTTCCTTACTATGATCTTGGGTTGATTATTAATCATTTTCCACTGCTGAAGTAACCTTTGTATTTCTTGGACAGACATGGTTTTCCTTTGTAGATACATGTGTATGTATGTATTTTGCACATAAAATGCATAGTACCTCTCAAATTTGTACAAACTCCAAGTTGACATTTAAAGTTGTAACTGTTGCCTCCTTCCATCATCCCTTGCGAAGAGAAATTACTTTGCATGGGATTCCATGGAACATGGAAAGGGTTGCCCCTTGAAAACACCCCAAATGATGGAAACACATTACTCCCAAAAAAACCAAACAACGTAAAAGGGTTTGAAATTACAAGCATATCGAAGGATTAGAATCCTTCGCTCATCTAACCAGCCCACCTTACGAAAGGATTAGCCCCAGAAACAGGCCCGAAATATGGAAAAGCTCCACTTTCGAGCAAAGGAAAAGATGGAGGGATATGCCCCCTGCCACATGTGACACCTTGCAAAGGAGTTGATGAACTCCCTACACCACCTCTAGGGTTAGAAAAAATTGGGTTAGAATTGGTTGAGGCATAAGGCATGTCCATAGCCAGCTTTCCAAATGAAAAAGCATTAGAGACAAACAACAACGATGAAGCCACACTCAAAGGATGAGTGGACCCAATGATCAATGGAATATAGATACTATTCAACCCAACCTTCGTATCTTGAGTTACATTTGTCATCTAGATAGTTGCGTGCGAAGGAAAGATTTGTCCCCCAACTATAGTCAATGTGGGGGTATGATGCCCCCTAGACCCTGACGCATCACTGGTAGTGTCCATAACAGAACACTGAAGAGGAAAAATAACAATGTAATCTGGATTAGAAGAAGTTGTTATGCATGGGAGAACTAGATCGCCAGGTCCAGTAAGAGGAGGGTTTAACGGCCTAAGAAAGCCTTTGGCTTCAAAATCCGCAACCCTAGTAACTTCTGCCGCAAAATCATTCATATCCACAATTTTTGGTTCTAAAATATTTAAAGAACCTACTAGCTTAAAAGAACTAGTTATGTCCAATCGACACTTCTGAGGAGGTGATGGAGGCTCCACCCTTTCTGGCGAAAGACCTTGAATCGTTTGAGACCAATAGAGAAATTGGTTTTCCACCTTAAATCAATGATTCAAAACAACTACAGATAGACACCCCTAAGGTCGACTAAGAATAGAGAGCACACCACTAAAACTCCTAAAGGAAACAACACAAGTAAATAAATAAAAAGGACATTTCGAAAATTGGCATAGGTTGACCTCCACGTAATATCCCTACCTGGTGAAAGTAACCCTCTCTTCGTAGGTCACCCTCTAGGGGTATTTAAAGTGTAATGCAAGGTCTGCCTCGATTACCACTAGAATTCCCCCTGAAGTCACCTTTGTGATACATAGGAATAGAAACTAAATATACCAACTCACAGTTTACGTCTTGCGGTACAATCGACAGTCGATATCATAAGTATGGGTACGATAGCTAAGATCAAAGCCCCAAAAGCATCGACACCATAAAGGACTAGATGGTACTTAAGGAACCCCCATATACCCAACAATCCACGGACATTAGGACAAGTATTGGAGGGGTAATATTCACCACTCACCCTTATGCGACCTCGTGTTTGGCTCCTGTGTTAGAGGAGTTTATCGACCACACCTATCTGAAAATTGGATTTTAACACTCCCTAAGTAATACTCCTATGTTCAGTTAAAATGGACTTGGAGAGTTAATTCTCCAACCTATTCCAAGGCGCTAACTTAAATTAGTTCATGAACCCTAGAAACAAAAGTCTAGTAAATTTTAATTTTAGTGTTCATTTTATGGGTTGTTGTTACACAATAGAAATGATTGTGCAACTAATGGTGTTTTATGACACTGTAGAAAGGAAACACTATAAGAATATTGTTGTCTTTATGAAACAAATCTTATCCTTAAAAAAATGAGCATTTATGAACACTTTGATGCAAGATTTTCAAATTTCAATGCAATTCTTTTCCTTTTCACATATGCAATGCAACTTTTATTTTTCAAGGAACATGCATTGCAACATTTTGAAAGATACACAACTTTTAGATTTCTTTTTCAAAACTGAAAATTGCTACTGAAAGAAAATAAGAAACCCTAGACGCCTACAGATGCAACTAACTTTTATGTGAATGCAAGAGGAATAAAAGTATGCTACAACTAAGACCTATTTTTTTCTTTTTCAGTTAGAAAAAGACAAGAAATTGCTGGAAGAAACTAATCTAAAAACAAAACTCTTCTTATTCAAAATATTTAAATATAGCACAAATCTAATGGAAATGCAAGGGAGAAACATAACACAACTCTTTAAACAAAAGCTTTGAGATTATAAAACAGACTACGCAAGCAATCGAAAAAAAAAAACTAAAAAAGAACTATTTACACCACAAAGCAAATCCAAAAAAGACTTAAAACCATAAAAGCATTATACACAATTATTTTTCCTTTAGTTTTATAAACAAAGACTAATTTTTGAGACTGTTAATACCCTGACAAAAACCAAGAGAGCCCAAGAGAATCTCTAGAGACCCAAACAAGATCTTGAATAAGCAAAAAGGCAAGAAAAACCTCTTTGTGGGACATGTACGTGCCTATTACCAAGGAAATGTGTGTATGTACATGGTCTTACCTTCTACAGGTCACATATGTATGCTTCTGTTTCTTAAGAACAAATAAAATACCACCTAGAATTTCAAGAAAGGCTTGAAAATGATTGGATTCAAGGACTGAAAATAAAGTAAATTTCTAAAAGATTCAACGCAGTAGTAAAAAACATAAAGAAAATTTAAAAAAATCAAGGCGAACACCCTAAAATAACCTAATAGGAGACACTCCCCAATGGAGTCGCCAATTTTGTTGATGGAGAATGTTCTCCAATGGCTAGGTTATGACCACAACAGACCAATGACCCAAAAGACTAACTCAATCCCAAAAAGACAATCAAGCAAATTGTAACTAACTAACTAACTAACTCTTAGTAAGAAGGATGGAAACAAACCTAGATCCAATTGTTTGATGTAGATCCCTCACTTGAAACTTTTACTTCAACGTTCCATCCCAACACTTCTGCCAACCACCTACACACAAGGGGGGGGACAACTACAAGATAGGTAGTTAAGAGATAACTAACTTTCGGATATGCTAACTGAAATCAAGTCCATTAGTGTTCTAAATAATTAAATGCTCAAATATAACAATCATAAACTAAAACACAAAGTTGGATGGGAAAGGAATCTCTTTCTTGATTAAACAACAAAGTTAATGAATGTTACAACCTATAACCATTACGGTGTTGCTTCAGAATCAACATCTAGGTTCCTCCACCAAGGCCAATGATGATCAACTCAACCTTCAACTTCTTCACTCAAACAGGGTCGAGAAACATAAGTGGTATCTTTCTGACAAGATAAAGTTAGCAAAGACTGCTAAAAATATGGTTTCCAGATCTGAAGGTGATAATTCACCAACACAGGATCAGGTGCTTGCAGACTAGGCAATAAATGGCCAACATAATGGTGAAAAATGGCATGATGATCTCTCCTTTACTCCTTGAATCCCTTTTATACTCCAAGCAAGTGGTTAGAGTAGTTAGCCATGGGAAATAGGGGGTCAGGGATTGGAGGAACCCATAAACCCCGCCCAAAATTTAGAAAATTTATATTCTTTTAGACAAGTAAATGTATATGCGGGTTGATAAAGGCCAACAAGAATATGTATACATGTTGCATAACTGACAGGGAACGTACATCTTAAGAAATGGTTTTTTTAATGATTTCTAAGGAGGAATAAAGGCAGGTTGAATCTACAAGCAGGGAAAGGGTATTTGAATCATGCCAATAGGGAATCAATGCATATGAGGTGGAAAATGATGCTATAACAAAGAATCATCAAGCTATAACACTACATTATGTAAGGGAGAAGTCGAAATGTTTCAAGGAAACTTTTTATGCACATATGAGAATATGATCCTTTGTATCCCTCTTTGAGTGTCTTCATCATATGCTAAATGTATCTTTTCTGTCATCTCAAACTAAAAAAATACATTTTTTTTCCATGGAAATAAATAAATGTAAATGTCATAAGTTGAAGTGATACAAAATAACATAAGGTTTAGTAAGGGGATCTAATTTAATTAATCTTTCATGGGGGATTTGATCCAAATTGAATCCACACGAAAAAAATTAGTTGTTGGCTCAGGTTCTATGAGGATCAACACAAGAAAGGTTCAAGGATATGGAGGAGGTAGGAGACAAGGTTAATGGCATGAACGTCTCCATGCCATCTTAGTTGGTGTCCACACCTGCATTAATATAATATGCTCAATGTGAGCATGGGGAATGTAAATGAATGGGAAAAAAAACATACTAAAAAAATGAGAAGGAGAGAGAGAGATTATGTATTTAAAAATAAAAACATGAGACTTTATATCTCAAATGTACTTGAAAAAAAAAAGAGAGGAGGAGCATGTTGGACTTGGGGGAAGCTGAAGAGTTGGGGATGCCTAGCCTTTTAACTTCAACCCTAACTGAGTTATTCTCATATTTACTCTTGCATCACAAATGAAGAGGGGTTCTTTGACTAAGAGTGAGAGGACTCATGTGTGAAGATTGAAAATGGACCAAGGATCTTGAGGGTATTGTAACTTTGGTAAGAAATAAAGAGCCTATTTGAATCCAATTGAATGCTAGTTTTCCCATTTGAGTTTCCAGGGATCATTGTGGGAATAGGACTATAGGGAGATCCATATCTTAACCATTATCACCATTATCTATGTTCATGAAATGGATAGGTTATAAGCCTACCATTTATGGATCATATGGTATCAGAGCTCAAGTTAAAATGTACTTGGTGAGACCTGTAGAATAAACACTCCCAATGATTATATAAGTGGACAAGAATTGTTGTCAGGCCTTCATAGTAGATGAACAACAATAACATGGGTCATCATGGAGAATACAAAGAAGAATATCCCATGGTCAGGTTGGATCGGTTAGAGTAGAGCATTACCACATGTACATTGATGATGACACCACTGCTAGTAGCGATGGGTATGGAAGAACCCTCAACAGAGACTGAATATGGAGAATGCAAAGACAACCTGAAAGATGATAAGAAAAAGAAGGAACCAAAGTCAAATCTCAAGACTAAGACAAAGATGAAAGAATGCAACGATAGAAAAATTCTAGAGCATTTTCCATACCGATGCCTTTTACATGTAGAGGCCAAGGTGGACATCAAGCCTTATGCTGGAGAATTTGATGCCATCAAACTAAACCAATGGTTACAACAAATGGAGTTGTACTTTAGTGAACACGAAGTCACCAAAAATAGAGGATTTCATTTGCTAGATTAAAGCTTGAGGCTATGCTTTGGCATGGTGGGAGAGTGATGAAACAAGAAGAGCACTAGAAAATGAGATATTGGTGACCAATTGGAAGGTGTTCAAGGAAATGATCAAAGCTCAGTTCTACTTAATTAGGTATGAAGAGAAACAACATATTGTGTGGCACTACTTTAGGGAAAGGCAAGGACAATCAGTGCAAGACTTCACTACAGAGTTCAAGAAAAGATTTATATAGCAAGGTGTCTCTCTCAAAAGTTCAGATATCTTGATCAAGTATTTCGGAGCATTGATTCCTCAAATTTGGTGAAAGTTAATGTTGTTCAAGACTAAGAAAATTGACGATTCAACAAGTTTTCAAGTAGAGTACCTTGAAGAAGACAAACATAAGAAATAGTGTGGCATGCACAAGCAAACAAAACCACAAGAGAAATAGAGGAAAGCGAATAAGAAGAAGTGGAATGGAAAGAAGATTGTGGCAGTGACACAAGAAGTAACCCCTTCCATCAATCAATGTAATGCATGTGAGAAAAAGGGATGCACTAGGGAAGACTACTAGAAATTGCAACCTTAGAAGCACCCCAACAATTTTTAGAAGGGGGAAAAGAAGGTGACGTTGATAACTGTAGTCATGGAGAGGGTGGATAGTACCTCAAAATCAGAAGGGAATATTAGTTGTACTACTTTTCATAAGGAAGTAGCACTAGCTGGTTGTAGTCACAAGGAAGAGAAGGATATGAAAGAGTTGTTATACATCACGATCCACATGAAACAAAATATGGTGGATTGCTTGTTTGATCTTGATTCACAGTACAAATTTATCTATGCACAATCAGTTGAGAATCTTGGATTAGAGACTCATGACCATTCATGGCCATATCCCTTGGGTTAGGAAGGAAATACATAGAATTGAGAATGGACAAACAATGCATATTCAAGTTTTCCATCAACCATAACTTTTTGGATGTGGTTCCATTGGATGTGTGTGGAGTCATTTTGGGAAGCTCATACTTGTATGTGAGAAATGAAATCTTCAAGAGGAGAGAAAACTAGTATAGGCTTGTCAAATATGGGAAGGGACAAAGCCAAACTTTCTTTGACTAGTGCTCATCAAGCCAAGAGAATCATTAGCAACACATAAGTTTGACTTGTTGTTTTTGAAAGAAGGAAAGCAACAAGGAAAAGGAAGTGAGCTAGAAATAAAGGCATACTTGTAAGGATGTAGTGGTGAGTAGCACCAACAACTTCAACAATTGATTGAATCCTACATGGAGGTGCTCCAAGAATCTCAAGGGATGCCACACAAGTGAAAGTTTGAGCTTAAGATTCAGTAGTTACAAGTGGAGTCACCACTGACAAACATTGGGATATATAGGTAGCCCATCGTCGAAGCAAACAAAGTGAAGAAGCTATTGCAGTAATTGTTGGAGCAAGGAGTCATAAGGCCCAATATGTTTCCATGTAGTTCATCCATCATCATGGTGCTAAATAAGGATGATAGCTAGAGAATGTGCATTGACTATTGTTCCCTAAACAAAATCACCATCAAGAATAGATATCCTCTACCAATGATTGATGAATTTTTGGATCAACGGAAACAAGCCAAGTTCTTCATCGAGCTAGACCTCAAATCAAGTTACCATCAATTGAGAATCAAAGAAAAAATTGTGTGGAAGACAACAGTCAAGACAAGAAAAGGTTTGTATGAATGGTTAGTGATGCCTATCATTCTATGTAATGCACATGCAACTTTTATGAGATTGATGAATGATGTGCTACATCATTTTATTAACTCATTTGTAATAGTATATTTGGATGGCATACTAATCTTCAATAATTCTTGGCATGAGCACATATCACATGTGACACAAGTCCTAAAGACATTAAAGAAGAATCAATGGATCACAAATTTGAAGAAGTGTGAGTTTGGGAAGGATCCTTGATTTATCTTGGACACATAATCGATGGAAGACAAATAAGGGTGTATCCAAATAATATTGCAGTCATCAACCAATGGATTGTTCCCACCAGCTTGATAAAGGTCAATTTTTTTATCAAAGAAGCTCAATACTTGAGGGAGTTCATTGTAAACTTTTTTACGGTAGCAACACAATTGCATGCCACGACTGCCAAGGAAAAGAGCTTTCATTGGGGTAAGCCAAAAAAAAATGAGCATTTGAAGACCCGAAGAGGAAGATCAAGAATTCACCCATCCTAGTCATGCCCAATTTACAATGACCATTTGAACTAGAGATAGTTGCAAGTGGTTATGCAGGGGTGATGCTTATGCAAGGAGGAAAATCGATATGTTATCATTCAAAGTTGTTTCATGGAGAAGTACTTAACTATGCCATGTATGATAAAAATATCTATGTGATTGTGCAAGCAGTGAAGAAGTGGATGCCTAGCTCTTGGGGAAAGAGACCATCATACACACCAATCATTAACCCCTATACTACGTGTAAGGTCAAATCAAAATGCATCAAGTGAGACACTACAAGTGGTTGGGATTCTTGCAACACTTCCTCCTACTCATCAAGTACAAGAAATGAGCTACAAACAAGTTAGTTGATATGCTTTCATGACCCCTAGTGAAGAAGATTACATTCGTTGGAATGATAATGCAACTTGAGCCCACCACTTATGAATTGTTGAGTGAAGACTATGAGGGAGATGGAGATTCTAGAGGAGTATACACACAACTGGAGGACATGCCGATCACTGCCATGGAAGGAAATGAATATCACCTCCAAGATGAGTTGTACAAGTTGGACAAATTGTTTATAACACTTACTCCTTACCAT
>JASDQU011378245.1:12776-22897 GCA_032191745.1 Picea mariana | reverse complement strand
GACAAAACATGCATACATGTGTAAATTCTCACAAACTGTGAGCACAATAGAAGACAGAAGCAAAGCATTAAACCTAGGAGGATGAGACTTTCCCTTTAAAAAAGGGATCCAGCTTTTTCTGAGAACCTAAAGAAATGTTGGAGGCAGCCTCCTTTTCTCTGCTTGCTTTGTTGGTCTTCCTCCCTCGGGTAAGGGGTGGAGACGGATCTGAAGTGTCTACAGTGTTCAGAGTTTCCATAGAGCCGCTGGAAGGGATTGAAACTAGACCTGCAGGGGCAGTGGGCTCCGGATTTGAGTTCCGATTTCCTCTCGCTGCTACTGACTCTGGAGGAATGGTTTCCAGAAAGCTTTCGTCTGTCGGATTCCCCTTGACTACTGTTGATTCTGGATCTAGGGCTTCATCTTCCTTCAACGCATCAAAACTGTTTTTATTTTCTAGAGTAGCCTCTACTGAATGAGTGGCCTTCGGAGCCTGGGATAGTGGGTCCTTTCGCCGTGGCTGCCTACGTCTGTTAGAAACTGGTTGAAAATCATCTTCTTTGACTGGTCCCGGCTCCCCAGAGGCTTTGGGGCATATTTTTGCAAAATGACCGTAGTCATGGCACCGGAGGCACTTAAAAGGGATCTTCTCATAGTCCAGCTCTTGGATATAGGACCATTCCCCCAGGGAGAGCTTAATATCTTCCGGAAGGCATTTCTCGAGGTTAACCTCAACACAAATTCGAGTGCAGGTAAACTGATCCCCTTTCGGCGCCACACTGTCCAAGAAACGCCCAAGCTTGTTTCCAATGTCCTCCAGAGATTTTCTCCCCCAAAGATGCAAAGGAAGATGAGGGAGACGAACCCATACAGGAGCTGCGGTGATTTCGGCTCCAGGATTGAAGTCAAGTGTTCATGGGGCTAAGAAAATCCCTCTTGCCCCCATGAAATAGGGTCCAGATCTGAAAACTAGATCTCTATCCTTTGTCCTCGTGAAACTGAAGACAAAAAAACCCCTGCCTACTGCACATAAAGAGACTTCTCCCTGTATCAGTGACTTCCAACGATCATCCATCCATGCCTCCACCGTTTTGGGGCTGGGCCATAACCCCGTAAACTTACCGATGAGGGCATTTTCTGCTAGCAGTAGGGCAAGCTTGCAGGGCTCCTCTCAAGATAGCTCCACCGAAGGGATCTCCTCCATCTTCTTGACAAATTTAGATGAGATAGATGGCTTGGATTGAGGTCTTGCCGCATGGAATAATTCTTTGAATGCTTCCAGATTATCTTCGTCCATTTCGACGGTCGGATTTGGGGCCATTGGAGCGGCAGCGGCCACCTACAAACAAGAAAACGCAGAGGCGCGACCTCTGCTCAAAACCATGTGCAAATCACGTTCTGTCCGCTGTAATTCGGACGCTCGGTCATGCAAAACGATGGGGGATGCTCTGATCGGCTATTCCAGGCAGATTCAGCCTCCTGCAGACGAGATCCAGACCGGGGGTGGCTAGGGTTTGGGCCCTATCCGCGTTGGCTTTCCGCCTCTCTTCATTCTTTTTCCTTCTAATTCTTATAAAAAATGCTCTTCTTACCAAAAACTAAACTACAACATTGAAAAAGAACGAAGAAAAATCGACAACTTCTATGGAAGCCTAAAATAAGAAATCTTATCTGAATAATCAATCATTAAACAATTCTAATGAAAATAGATTTGGGATGGATCACTTCCAAAGAGATGCAACATAGCACTTCAGGAATTTGAAGATTATATTGTTTTTTTTCATCAAGTGTCGCAACTACAAAAACAAAAGATCATGAGAAGTTAGTTAGAGTTAGAACAAGAGATAGGTGCTTCTCTAATCATGCTTTGAAGACAAAACATTTTTAAGGGGAAGGCAATGTAACATACAAAATATGTATAATAATAATAATAATAATAAATAGTTATTAATTATCTAAGGGATGCATCCTTTCATGGATGGTCACCACATGTGCCTTTAGGTTCTCTATATATTTGGCACTCTCATTGTACATCTATTCATCATATATTACCTATTTATCTCATTATATACATTCTTATTCAATATATTTTGTTGTCCAGTATGGATTACAGTTATTTATTCCATTTATGATGGATGTCGATTGTAAGAACCATATTGGATATTTACACCTTCTCCTAGATTGGGTTGCAAACCAAGGGAGATAGGATGCATTTATCACAAAGGTGTACTTGTGGTAAATGGGCCCATGCATAGTCCTTCCTTGTTCATGACAAGGAATAGTATGGACTCGAGGTTCTTGAGGTGTTTTCCACATGTCGGTTAGCATCCGGCTAACATTCACTCACAGGGTGTGCCTATGGTGAATGAACTTGGTTGAGAATGTCTCCCTCATTGAGAGGGATTGTTGATTTTTGGACAACATCGGGAATACATTCTTCTATATATATATATATATATATATATATATGACATGATATTTATAATACAACGTATACATATACATAATAAATAAGTAGTTACTTATTATCCAAGGGATGTGTCCTTTCATGGATGGACACCATATGTTCTCTATATATGGAACTCTCATCATTGTAATAATATATCAATCTATTATAATCATTTTTCCTTAGCATTTTCTACTATACTTGTGTCTCTATGCATGGTTATTCTTCTTGTGATCTTGGTTATTAATGCTGTTATTGTTCATGGTTTATGCTTCAATTCATGTAAATTTGTAAAAACACTGAATGTAATTGAACAACATTAAACTCCAACATTTCACATTAGGTATCTTATTCAAACTTCACACTAGATTATGAATATATGCAATTTACCAAGTTTCAGTATGGGAGGACCATCATAGAACCCTATTAGGTGTGTCAATACCCAAGTATAGGACTATTTCCCAAGAAATCCATCAAAGTGTAAGTGTGAGTGAGTGGTATGACTTGGGATTTACTTCATGGTCATGGTGTCATTGACATGCAATGGCATGTGTGATGTTCATCTCCTTGAGTGCCTTTATAGAGGGAGTGCTTAATGCATTGAGTTAACCTTTCCTCTGCATTGTTTCTCTCCACCCCTCATCTTGTCTTTTGATATTCATTTATTTATTTTGCAAGCCTCCTTTTAGCTTTATGCATTTATTGCATAAGGATAATTCAATTAATTCATTTCTTTAGATATGCATTTAGTTCATTGTGACTTAGGGTAATGGCCTCATAGTGAGAGGGTAGAACTCATGCTTACTTGGATTTTGATTTATCATTCATATCCCTCTATTGTTGTTTTTCATTTTGAATTTATAACATGCTCTTTCTATTCCTTTTTTGCAGCTGCATCAACCTCGGGCATTCAAGCCCCTTATTATCATAGGAGACTGAAGCCAAACCTTTTTGGGATACATGTAGCAACMATTCCCAAAAKATAGGATAACGAAAGGAAAACATATGAAAAGTGTTAAGTATGGAAAGGTACATGTATGTTACCCCTATCAAGGCCTCAAAGTAGAACCCCTTTTCCCCAAGAGTGACAACACTTGACTAGAACACATATGATGGCCACCAAGGTGAAACAAGGAAAAAAGTAGAACTTCCAAGCATCATGACTCATTATCTGAATTCAACCCATGATCCTTACCTAAATGCCCAATACATTAAATGGAACACTTCCTATGAAATAATGGTTAACGTACCTTATGTGTGTTGGACCACCATCATTATATGAGTATGTTGATCAAGTAAATGAGCTAAGCAATGATGAGGAAGAGACATCTTAGGGGCTATTGTTTGTGGATAATGATAGTCATCATCTTTGGGACCACCTTCTGCAATGTGGATCATCAAGAATGATTGCCTCTAGTTATCCCTAGGTGAGAGGATGTAACACAACCATTGCAACATCAATGGACATTGGTATAAAAAGTGCTCGAAAATTCATTTAGAGTTTTACTCCTTGTATCAAAAAGTTAAACAAATGATGGTATGGTAGAATAGATCAAGAGGGAAAGACTCAAATAATGCACTATTCCTACAAATATTAGCAATGAAAGAAGAAGATAAGCTTTCCAAGAAGGAATTAATAAATTCAAAGACTTCTATAATTGAAACCTTACTTGATTTCAAGGTAAACATGATAAGAAGAATCCTTTGATGCTTGAGTAGAGTTTTGCAATTTGAATGGGCTCTATGGTGCTATTTTTGAAATTGCTCCACATATAGAGAGAAGTAAGAAGAAATTTCATTCCATAGTGAATAGTAAAAAAAATGACCCAATGATCACCAATATACACTCATGTAGCTTGTGATTCCCACACTTGAAGAAATTATTTAAATTGTGGCAGCTAGAATTAATTTTCATGTTATTTTTTATCCTTTAATCCACGGGATGTATAAGGAATAAATGCTAATTTTATATTTTTAGAGATGTAAACACATGAAGCAACACCTAATCATCATGAAGAATATGAGAGAAATAATTAAGCAAGTAAGCAATGGCATGCACAAGATATAAAGGAAAATAATTAGGTGGTTTCCCCCTAGAGAGAGGTGGAGTATGTATTTTTGTTGAGGTTCACCTTTAACTAATTTAAAGAGTACACGAATAACTCATTGGATTTTGAGAAAGGTAAGAGCTAGGTCCAAGCCTCATGAGAGCCCAATATTCAAATGGAGGTGATAGTAGGAGAAGCATGTGATTTTCATGGATAGAAAATTAGTCACCATTAGTTGTGACAACTGCTAAATTAATTTGCAACATATTTTAGTGTAAGCCAAGTTGCACAACTCATAGGGAAACATCCAATATTGAATCATGAGAGAATCCACACCCAATAGGTAGTTCAACATCCAAATTCTTGGGAATTATAACGAAGTTGCAAGATTTATGCAAAGCTAAATTTTCATATGTATTCAAAATAGGACCACCAGTGAAATAACAAGAAGGAAAGCCATTAGTATCTTTGGGAGAAATTTGTAGAACTTATTTTATTTCCTTTAGATGTAAATTTTATAGGAACCAAAATATTTTCGAGTTTCATTTGATTAATGGTTGTTTCTTTCACTGGTAGGAAGAATTTTTTATTTTTTATTTTTTGGAATATATACTAGGAATATACCCAGGTTAAAGTGGATTTTGCAGAAGTTTGGGGATTTTTCAACATGACATTAGAGAGAATAGAACCCAGGAAGGGAGGATAACAATCATTCCTCCCATTTTTTTCTCAAATCCCACTAGTGCAATTGGTTTTTAAGGGCCTCGTTCAGTAAGGTGACCTAGGTTTGAAACTCTATGGTATCCGAGAGGAGACACCTAAAATCCAGCCATGTTAAGGGCTGGTGTGGCCCAAGTTAGGTGTGATCCCTAAGTGATTTTGATGTGTTAGATTCCCTTGGGTCATGGTTTCTTATACCATAGGGTAGTCCCGCAAGCCATCGACATTCTAGCATACAAAAAAAAATCATTCCCCCCAACCACCTAAACTAAAGACAATTGAAAAGCAGGGGAATTAAATATAGGACCCTTTATTAAGTTGAAAAAGGAAAAGTTTAATGCCTTTTATTAATTTGGTGGAGGCACTTTTAATAATATAACATGGGAAGTGATGGTATTATGGTATATGTATCCAAGAGGTGAGGTGAGATATTTGGGAGAAAAGAAACCACCATGGATCCTCCTACAACCCTAAATTCTTGTATGCTCACATATGACATGACTTGAATAGGACCAAAGAGGATAGGATATATCATATGGGACCCACCTCATATTGTCAGAGGAGGTAGGTTCATCATCCTCACACACTCATGCACTCACTTACCCTCTTGCACCCCCTTATAGATATGGTGGATCTCATCCGGAAGAATTCTATCTTGGTGGGACGAAGGTTTATCACCTTCTCCCTTCCCCCCTCAAAGTTTCTTACCTATAAGGCGGGACCACCCTCATTTAGAAAGGTAAAATACTATAAGGATATAATGGGGATGAAGGTTGGTGTATGCACCCGTATACACCCCTATAAACAAATACAATAATATCAACATAGTCACACCACATGCATAATTATAAATAGGAAAATTAAGAAACATGCAATGGGAAAACCCAATTAGGTTCATGTCAACACCACCTTAGTTCCATGTGGAGTACAACATGTTAGTGTCATGTCTACACCACATAAGGACATGTGGGAGACACATCACAAAACATGTATATGCTAGAAATGATCATCATTTCAAGAATATTTCATTGGGTAGTTGAAGCACCATTTAATGATTTCTTGGATGAGGAATGATCGACTTATGAATGAACAATAGGGGGATCCCATTACTATTTCTATTTTAAATAGTAGAAAAATGAGAGAAATGAGTTATAGTTAGAGTGATATTGTTCCATAGTAGAGCAATGAAGGGGGTTCATATTCCAAAAATAAAGTACCAAAGTAGAGCTACAAAGGAATCAAATATATTGTTCCATATTAAGTAATCCCATATCGATGGATAAAAATAGTAGAGTGGAAAGGGAATTGTGATATGTTCCAGAGATGAGGAATCACAATATCTTTGAACGACAGTGTTATAGTATCTTCCACAATTGAAGAATTGAAATTTCCATTGATCCAAGAGAGCCACTATTTTGTATCCTTCGTACTTTGTGTTTTAATGAGAAAGCACAATCCTTTCTTGTTGGAGTTTTTCCCTCTTGTGTTTCTCTAGGGTAAATTATTGTGTTCAATCATGTGTTTGTTGTCGTTTCTATTTCTACATTGCTTGATTAATTAATAATAGTGAATGGAATACCCTCGTCCTTGCATGAACACAAGTCATAATTGATCCCTACACAATATAGCTTAGTATTAGTGTAATTGGAGGGAGATAATGATAAAAATAGTTCAATGTAGTGCTGAGTAATTTGATAATTGAAACAACAATTATAATTAATCCCCTACACAATAGAGGATGGCCTCGTTGTAAACAATGATTTCATTTAAAGTAATAGCAAGTTTGTTTTGATGAGTTTACCATTGGAATGTCCAAGGAGGTTTATAGATCGTGGCACCTTAGATATGTCCCTATCACTTCACATTCCCTTGTGTGACCTTTCATCTCCCCTTGGCACACTCACTAGCATGCATACTTGTCAAAATTCACATGCACATTTTCAATCATGATTATCTTCTATCACTTGTTTTTCTATGTTTCAATTTCCTTCTTGCTTGCCTTTGGTGCACTTTCCTTTGTCATACTTTCCTACCATGTAGTACTTTACTAACACACTATTATACTCAATAAATTCTTATATGATCTTGCATCAATTTTCCATCCCGTGTGTGTGTATGTTTATAATTTTACATGAATAAGAGGTTTACGATGGTTCTATTGGTTGATTTTATTTGGTCATGATACAATCTAATGATGAAAAGTTATCAATTCATTAATCTTAATATCTAATAGAGTTCAGTGTATTTACCCACACTTACAAAATAATATATTGGTTTTATCGTATGTGGTGTTAGTATTGAAGCATGGAAAGTATTGCCATATTTGAAAGTTATTCAAAAACTACAGAAATAATGTCATTATAGTTGTTTCTAGTGGTTAGTAAAATTGTGAGAAAATTCATTGAAACATACACACAAGAACAAGGGTGCATACAATCCCTTATTTTTATTAGCTGGTGGTGGTGCATGCAAACCAATAACATATGTATATTTTTCATTGTTGTTACAAGGAAAATAACTCTATGGCATGGGGTAAACCAAAACAGACTGAAATGACTGTAGAAATAAACTCTAATATCAAGTATGCTATATAAAAAAACATGTTAACAAGACAAGATAAAGAGCCTACCTTGTTCGAACGTTCGATGAAGTCCACCATTGAGCACTTGACTCAAAGATATATACCTGCAACTTGTCCTCAACAACCAAGATATGCAAGCATATGGTGATAATATATAAAGTTAGCACATATAATAGCATAATCCATCAATATTCATAACAAATACACCAATGGAATAACAATTCAAATATTTGCAAGACATTAATTGGACAAGAAAAGAGTATTTCTATTAAAATATGATCAACAAAAGTGTATGAATGAAAAAATTCTATGTCGGCATGTCTCGAAACTGAGAAACTAAGTCCCTTCCAGCTAGGCCTCCAACACTTCAATCCTCCACCAAAGGAAAGATCATATAAGAGAGACAATGAGATTCTCCATCAAATAGGGAAGAGCTTGGGGGATGAAAAATGTGTTCAGACTTAAAAGGACAAAGGGATGCAGACTCAATATGAAGTGAATAATTTCTCTAGAGTAACTTTGCTCTCAAAGTTTAATTCTTCTCCTTCTTCCACTGCTTGGATATGACCCATTTATAGCCTTCAAATGGAGCTGAATGACCGAGTCAGAACGTTTCCAGTATATGGAAGGTCAAGGATCGTGGATCTCGTGACGTGACATGGAAACTCGATGCCATTTTTTAATTTTGGGAACAAAACCCGATGTACATGGGTTGTAATGGTGCAACTTGCATATATGCATGTTGTATAGCTGTTAGGGTGCGTATACGTGGAATTTTATTTATTTTTTTCTTTGGGAATTGTAAAAAGGGACTTCAAGTCTGCATAGGGAAATGGAAAAGACCTTCTGAGCAAGTTGCATGAGGTGAGTAAAATATTGCTATAACATATGCCCCCTAATGTGTGAGGTCAGAGGAGTATTTGTGATGGCCGAAATACATTTTAATTCCCAAAAGTGGAGTAATGGAGACCCAATTGGATTAACTAGTTGCTCATAAGAATATTACAATCCATAATGACTTTGTGCACATGGTTGCCAATTTGAATTACACTGCAGATCCATGTGGAAATATACCAAAGAGTTGTTCATGGCCACAAATATGTAATACAAAGGTAGATACATTCCATAGGCTGTCATAGTCACGAACAAGGCCTGGTGAAAACTAGTCTCAAAATCAATCTGAAGATATCTGTATACAATGGAGTACAATTTTCTCTCCCATGATCATTGAAGTCATATAGGTACTAGTCCAATGAGTGATAGCAACAACTCATGAAAGCTGCGACTATAAACTAATGGATTCAAGTCTTCTACACGATCTACCAAAGGTGCAAGTCTACATCATGTGAATAAAGGATTTGAGGTCGAACACAATGAGACTTCGTTTGATTACTGATCATTAAGGTATACTGTTAACAAATGCGAGACAACCTACCGATAATGAAAGTAGGTATCAAGGCATCGAGTACATTATTACAAGTGTGAATAAAGGAGTTGAGGTCGACATTTATGTATTGCCAACTGTCGATGGCAAGAAAACCTGCCACTGATGAATGCAAGCCTCTAGGTACTCATAGGAATCTAGGCCTCGTTTCTAGAATGGATGAGTTGAATTCGATGGAAGGAGACCCGATGAAAGGAGAGAATTAAGGCATCTCTCATAAGTTACCACGAGGTACAAAGAAATAGCTTGATGATTTGGAGGAACTTGGACGAAGAACATGTTCACGAACCAATGACCATGTGAGACTTTCAAATGCACCATATACAAGTAATGCACAAAAAAGACCCTCTGAATAGCAACCAATAAGGAAAAATTCCGACAAAGGAAAGGAAACCAACAATAAGGATAATGGAATCCAAGACACTGCACGAATCCCATTGTGTGAATATATTTCTTTCCATCAAACACAAGGGAAACCCCCCAATCAACGACCAATGAGGAGGTGTCGATTGTTGGGTTCAAGGTTACATACCCATAAGGAAAGTAGGATTAGGGTGCACGGTAGGACTACAACTTCATGTAAATATGAGACACACTGAGGGTATGGCAGACATGAAAAGTCAAGAGTTCTAAGAAATGACTGACACCGGCTTATAGAAATTATTTGAACAAGAGCATGAGACATATGGTGGACTCCGGAATCAGAGACTCAATGATGAAACTTTTTGATGCAGGATGCACCAATAAAACTCTCCATAGGGAATGGAAGAGTAACTAGTCGAAGGAGTAAACTTTGAATATCGAGCTCAACTTCCTAAGGTCATGCTCAACCCAAAATTTGGATGACAAGTGGACTCAAAAGTTTGTGCTTTGTTCAAAGGAGACACAATTGCTGCCAACATG
>JASDQU011378242.1:3690-24041 GCA_032191745.1 Picea mariana | reverse complement strand
ACAAAATATGAGAGGAAGTATGCAATTTTGGCTAAGAATCTTCCATGTACAAAATGAACAGTTGCAATCTTAGGAGATAACTGTAATCGCACTTAATGCAGAATTACAACACGATTGGTCTATGGAACTCTGAGAATTGAAGTTTTGATTAAATAGGCTAACATTGATAAAATTACCAGAACTATTCACGAGAGGCGCAAAGGCCCAAGGAGAAAAAGGGACATCCTGAAACTTCACAGGATTACACAGACCCCTAAATAAGTTGATACTTGTGAACACAATAGCATAATCAATTAGAAGTAAAAGAAAACCCTGTCACGATCACAGAATAGGCACAAATCGAATTATTATTGTCATGCTTTTTGGAATCAATCACATATGAGATACACATACAGACAATAATAGTCAAGTTCCTTTATTCAATTCAAGATACTATTTTTGCTAAGGAAGTCGGCATGGCATTAAATAGATCTAAAACAATGAAATAAATAGTAAGGAACTCCTATAATCCTTTTGCAAAATATAATACATAACTCATCCAGCTTGAGAAAATTAAATAACCCTTACTGTGTAGTAACCGGAACAGAAAACTATAGTGATAATAGAAGGAATGGAAAGGACTATGCCTTCCTCTAGAACCAAAAGGATGAGACAGAGAAGGTTATGGTCACGGAACATGAATACCTTGGTTGCCATGGGTGGGTGTAGAGACCCCGTACCATACTCTGGTGAAAACCCTACAAAGGAACACCATCGAAACATTTAGTCATTATGACAAAAAGATGAATAAAATTAACTACATTTAAACATATCCTGTACTTATCTTTGAATTGGCTGAGAGTGTGCTCTTTTCCAGTAGTGGTCATTCCCAAAACCGAATGGGGAGGAGGGAGCTTGAGTAAGACTGATGGGTACCCTCACATCAAACATGGTCACATCTTTAGAACATTATTGAGTCTAGAATGATTATGGAAGAAAAGAAAAACAAGATTCTCATAATTAAAATAAATTTTCCAATACCAAACCTCGAAACGTTATACAGTAGACGAATATGTTCTAGTTACTGAAGTGCAATCGAAGTCAAAGATTTTTATACCAAACCCTCATAAGTTAATATCAATTCCCTCCCACATATATTTAATCTCTGGAATTTGGAAAAGGTGTCACAAAGAAAACGTTTAATACCATATGTTATTACAGGAACAACAAAAGTGGATGGTATGAGTGAGCCCTAAGGGAAGTACTCATGGAAACACCGAGAAAGCATCAAAATGAGGTACCAAACCCTTCAACAGAGGACAGGTCGACAATAGAAACTAACTATCTGGAAGGGAGGAAAACTCTAGAAATCTTTCCCTGAGGTTTAACAGTAAGTGAGTAGTTAACCACAGTCAGGAACAATCACTAAGGCACACGGATCAATCCATGATGATTTTAGAAGAAACAGAACATGCTTTGAAAACCACAGCTAGAGATATAGGAATAAAGTAGAAACTTACCAGTTGGTGAGACAGAGGTGCCGCTCCCATAAGAGAAATGCCTCGCCATTGTTTTCTTTCACCAAGGAAGTGATATCACAGAGATAAGTTCGGAGGACCTCTCATGGCAAAAGGAAAAGTTCGGCGAGCTAGAAAACCCTCACCTCAAATATTAAAGGATACAAGTACGCAAGGCTAGGTGATTTGATAGAATTGGTGTGCCCTTAATGGTTAACCTATCATGTAATGGCCTCGATATTTTCATACACCTGACCTCTGTTTAATTCCTTTGCCAGAATTTAATTCTCGTCAGACCTGCCTCTCCCTTGACATTCAATGGGCTACAGACTAAGGGAGCGCCTTTGCGACTGATAGGAACCTCTAACCCTAAAGTACCATGAGCGTAGTTAACAAAGTGATCAGTTGACATTACAGTCGGATAGGTGCTGCCGAGTGGGATGACTACATGGGTAGAGGGTGAGAGTATATTCACACTTTGAGTTACCCGGGAGGCCTTAACCACCCACTAACCATATTCTGATGTTTTTTTCATAAAAGTGGTTCATTTAAATTATATTAAAACATTATGAGGAGGAATATAATCCAAACCCACACTTACCTAAGTAATATTGGATCATGTTTCACTTGGATATGTGCATAGCATAACATAGGAGGTTTAGACCAGAAGCCCCAAAATCATTGTAGGTTAGATCTGTGGTAATGGTTATAGAGTACATAGATAGTAAATTTACTATAATCATGGGATTTTTAAGTAAACCTTAAAAATGGAGTAGGCATTTTCTTATATCATCGTTTTTGAGACCTTAAAGTTGGGTATAATGAAAGTCGAAGATAGTGAGGACTCTAGAACCTCTTCAGAATCAAGAAATATAAATAAGAGCCTACTATTCTTGAACATCAAAGCTATTCAAAGATGAATGTATAAGAAAAAGGGAATCATAATTTTTTTTTTTTAATGGCAAATTTGGGGTTTATTACATATGATATCAGAGCAAAAGGTTACAACACTGGACCTGAACAGGGCCACATTAGTTGCCTAGCACATACTTTGATCTATGTAAAACTAATAAACCTTTTTGTTACAAACAGAAAACATTTATGTTTTGTGTGAATTATGGCACCTCAGGACGATGCAGGAATCAGAATGGAAGGAAATCTACAACAAAGACCTCCTGGAGATCCAAGACATAACAGTGATGGAAGATCACTCATGGAAGTGTTGGAAACAATGAGGAATCTTATTGTTGAACTACAGGTCTTCAAAGCCGACAATGAAAAATTGAAGAAAGATCAGAAGGAACATCAAGAAATAAACAAATTCCTATTGCGCAGTATAGTGACCAAGAAAATCCCAAAGGATGATAATAACGATGAAGAAGTCAGCAAGAGATTCTTCCAAGAACTCAGGACCAGAAACAGAAAAAGGAGACAGTTCATATGAAGGAACACCTTTAGCTCAATATAGAACTAAAACGAATAGAAAAAGAAAACAAGTAGACCACCTTGAAGGAGAATTTAAAAAGATTAAACCAGCTACCTTTGATGGAGAATCTAGGATAGGAGAAGAAGCAGAGGCATGGTTGTTGGACATCAAAAAATACTTCCAGATCTACAACTATTCCAACAACATGAAGGTCAGAATGGCCATCTATAATCTGAAAGGAAAGGCCAGTATTTGGTGGCAAGACTTGAAATTGGCCAAAGGCCTAAAGGAGAAATAGTTAGAATGGTCTGACTTTAAAAAGTATTTCAAGAAACAATACCTTTCTGAAAGATATTATGAAAGGAAGATGAAAGAATTTTATGCATTACGACTTGGGCAAATGACAATGGAGGACCTTATAAATAAATTTCTAGAACTACTAAGGTTCGTACCATACATCCAAGAGGATAAGGTAAAAATCCAATGATTCTTAAGTTGTTTACCACAGTCCTACAGGGACAGAATTGAGTTTGACAACCCCAAATATTTGAGTGAAGTATTCAGGAAAGTACAAATGTGCTATGACCAGTATAAACGGCTGGTAGAGTTTCCCAAAGCTTGGAAGGATAAGAAACAAGATTGAATGAACCAGCAGAAGAAGGTATACCAGCCAGCTCCTTATCAGAATGAAAAAAAAAATTCCAAGAAAGGATTTTCACTCCAGTCATCCAAATACGGAAGGAAGTGGTAAACCGGTAAACCTGGTAACAAAGAAGTTTGGAGACATCTCCCGCGAGCCATTAAAGTGTTGGGAATGTGGAGAGCCTCATCTAAGGAGGAACTGTCCACGTTTAATTTAAACAAACAGAACAGTTGTTCATAATTTGCAGGAAGCCTTCATGGTGGGAGACGTGGGCAGAAGCCTACATCGGATAAATGCAGCCATAGATGGTCAACAAGTTGATCACCAGTACTCGGTGGTACAAATTTAAGGTAGAATCAATAACACTCGAATTTCTATTTTAATTGACCCTGGAGCTACGTTAAGTTATATTACTCCTGATGTGGTAAATTCAAATAAACTTAAGAAAATAAAGCATGCAAAATCATGGCTTGTACAATTAGAAACATGTACTAAAAGGAAAGTAGTTGACTTTGTTTCATATTTTGAGTTCATCTTAGATGGTCAAAGTATAAGAACAAATCTGAATATCCTACCACTAGGATCTTACGATATGATTATAGGGATGGATTGGTTGGAACAACACAAAGTAATAGTAGATTGATATACAAAGACACTTAGCTATAAAGATGATTATGGCACTACTAGATCAACCCAAGGTATACCAAAACCTATATCAGTCAGACAAGTTTCAAAGATGCAACTCAAGAAATGTATGAGAAAGGGGTGTCAAGTTTATGCCATCCAAGTAACAAACCTGTTAGGAAAAGAGGATAAGACAATGTTAGAAGACATTGTTGTCCTATGTGACTTCCAAGACATGTTTATGGATGAGATTCCAGAATTACCTCCTAGAAGGGAAATAGACTTCTCCATAGATCTACTACCCGATTCATCCCCTATCTCAAAATCACCTTATCGAATGAGTCTACTAGAACTAATAGAATTAAAAATATAATTATAGGAATTGTTGGACAAAGAGTATATCAGACCAAGTGTCTCACCATGGGGGGCACCAGTCCTCTTTGTGAAAAAGAAATATGGTACTCTAAGACTATGTATCGATTATAGACAACTGAACAAAATGACTATTAAAAACAAATACCCCTTACCAAGGATAAATGATCTGTTCGATCAAGTAGGTGGGGCCAAGATATTTTCAAAGTTGGATCTACGATCCGGTTATCATCAAGTTAGGATAAAAGACAAGGACATAAGAAAAAAACTTTTCAGACAAGATATGGACACTATGAATACGTAGTCATACCTTTCGGACTCACTAATTCACTAGCCACATTTATGTTCCTGATGAACAGTATTTTCAGTCAGTACTTGGACAAGTTCGTGGTAGTATTTATCGATGACATTCTGGTATATTCAAAAATAAAAGAAGAACATGATGAACACTTAAGGATAGTTATGCAAACATTGAGGAAACACAAACTGTACGCCAAATTTGACAAGTGTGACTTTTATCAAAAAGAAATATAGTATCTAGGACATGTAATTTCCGCAGAAGGCATTGTCGTAGACCCGGAGAAGATAAAAGCCATTATGGAATGGATGGTACATAAGGATGTAGCAGATATCTGGTCATTCATGGGAATCACCGGATATTACCGCAGATTTATAGAAGGGTTTTCCAAGATAGCCTACCCTATCACATCACTACAAAAGAAAGGGACCAAGTTTAAGGGATTATTGACAACTACACCCATATTGAAGGTAGCAGACCCAGATAAAGACTTCACCGTATGTGTTGATGCAAGTAAAGAAGGACTAGGTGGTGTCCTAACTCAGGAAGGACACGTTATTTGTTAGGAGTCCCGTAAATTAAAAGAACACGAGCGAAATTATGTCACTCATGACTTAGAATTGGCAGGGGTAATACACACCTTAAAAATGTGGCAACACTATATAATGGGCAGGAAATTTATACTATTGACGGATAATAGCGGGGTGAAATATTTGTTTAGTCAACCAGATCTTAATGCAAGACAAGAAAGATGGCTAGCCTTCTTAAGGGAATTTGATTTCAAGGTCAGACATATCAAGGGTAAGGAAAATAAAGTAGAAGATGCTTTAAGCAGAAGAGACCATGGGTTATTTGGAATAAATATCAGCATAGTAGAAAGTGATCTGGAACAAAGAATAAGAACAGTAGGTATTAACGACGAAGATTACACTAAGACAATGACAAAATTACAAAACAGTACCACAAACTCAGACAAACCAGACCTAAGCATCGACAAGAAGGGACTATTATGATTTAAAAACAGACTTTACATACCAGATTCAATAGAGTTAAAATTAGCAGTTTTGGATGAAGTGCATAAGAAACCATATTCTGGCCATCCAAGTTACTAGAAAACAATAACAACACTTAGAAAACTATTTTACTGGCCTAATATGAAGGGTGAAACAATAGAGTACTTGGCTAGGTGCCAAGATTGTTAACAGGTTAAGGCCGAACACCAACATCGAGCCAGCCTATTATAGCCATTACCAATACCAGAATGGAAATGGGAGACCATATCGCTGGACTTTATAACAGGTTTGCCTAAGACTCAGAAACAGAATGATTCTGTCATGGTTGTAATCGATAAACTCAGTAAGTCTCCACACTTTATTCCTATAAAGTCTACTTTTAAAGCTATAAACATTGTTGAAATATTCATGAAAGACATTTTTAGACTGCATGGCATTCCTAAAATGGTGATTTCAAATAGAGACGTAAAATTTACATCTTCTTTTTGGAAGGAATTGTTTGCAGGGTTAAATATTAACTTGAATTTCAGTACGAGTTATCATCCACAAATGGATGGACATACCAAAAGGACAAACCAAATCATAGAGGATATGCTACACATGTACATAAGAACAAAATCGAGCAAGTGGGAAGACTACCTGCACTTGGTAGAATTTTCATATAACAATGGGTACCAAACTTCGGTTAAGTTGAGCCCTTTCGAAGTACTGTATGAAAGAAAGTGTATGACTCCAATCAGCTGGGATAACCCAACTGACAGACTCATGGTTGGACCATAGATGCTCCAAGAAATGGAGATGGTAAGAAAGGTACAACAGAACTTTAAAGAAGCACAGGATAGACAGAAGATCTATGCAGATCAGAAAAGAAGACACTTGGAATTTCAAGTGGGAGACCATGTTTATTTGAAAGCCAAAGCCCGAAAAAGATCATTGAATTTAGGAAACTGTGCCAAGATGGCACCTAGGTTTTTTGGGCCCTTCAAGATCCTAGCTCGAATTGGACCCATAGCATATCAACTTGCACTTCCAGCTAATCTATGAATCCATAATGTATTTCATGTTTCTTTGTTGAAAAAGTATATTCATGACCCTACTCATATGACTGATTGGAACTTGGTGCAGGTGGAAACTGAAGGCAATTTCTAGGTGGAACCCCTATGCATTCTAGAATGGAGAGAAATAGCACTTCGGAACATAGTTTTCGCTTAGGTAAAGGTGCAATGGAAGCACTTTAGTCCCGAGGAGGCCACTTGGGAGTTGGAGGGAGATTTGCGGAAATCTCATCCAATCTTGTTCCAAGAAAGGAATGAACACTGAGGATAGTGTTTTATGAAAGGGGGAAAGGATGTGACATCCCCAAAAATAAAATATTTTTAAAATTTAAATTTGTTGGAAATTTATTTCATTTTTAGTAAATTCAAATTTGGAAAATTTTTGCCATTTATGGCAATTCCGAATTTCAAATTTGATAATTGTAATTAATTATTATAACTGTTGGGCTGAGACCTGATTTGACCCAACTAACTATTTGACTATGACACTTGTATGAAAACAAAATATCTTTTATTAATTGTAAGAGGACAAATGGGACAAGCATGTTAAATTTAGCTGACCATGACTCCATGAGTGGGGAACATGTTGGAAATACCTCTAGGTTGATTGTTACAAGTGGAAATTCGGTGATTTGGCCATTGGCAGCCCCTGAAAATCAAGGATTTAGAAAGCTGGGAAAATTTCCAAGGGAGGGAAAAGACCTAGGGAAAGTGACAAATAACATATGTGAGGAGGCAGGACGCTGCCAAGTATGCTGGGAAAAGAGATTATTGATTTTCCTTTGTTGTTATGAACACTACTGAGTGAGTGTGAGGCAAGGGAAACCTATTGAATTGAAGGACAGTGCTGAGGAGGAGTTTTCCAAGTTCTCCCTCATGGATTCATGGTCAGGATAGGGGGTGAATCGAGCAAGTGATTTTGGGCTGCCTTATTCTAAGGTTGGGAGGAACGTGGCTGTTCCCTTTTCCTTTCCATGAATTTATTTCAGATATGTTATTCTACCTCTCCTTTGGATGAATTTCGATTAAACTAGATGCATGTTAGAATGCATTTGTAAATTTTGTATCGAAGTATTGTTATGGGTTAATTTTGGATGAATGTTATATAGATGAATGTGATATAAATGAATGTTATTGATAGACTACAGTCTGTAAATTCTGGTCAGGATTATGGTTATGGACAAAAGTTTAGTTGAATGTCCCTGAACTCAATATCTAGTCAAATGGAAATCTCTAGATTAATTTCTGGATGAATATTATCTAATAGACTACAATCTATAATTTTTGGTTAGGGACATTGAAAAAGATAAAAGGAATATGGTCGAATGTTACTGATACTCATAGATTTTGATCAAAGGAAAATTACTATATTAATTCTAGGTGATTACATTTTATTGGGTATACCAGTGGAAAGGGCATGTTCCTTTTTATAATTCTGAGCCCCGTTATAACAAAATAAAAACTATAGAATAAACCGCCCCTAAAAACCTTACTCCCGAAAACAAAACTAGTTATAAGTGAACGTACGAGGGGAACGGATCACAGATATTATATATATATATATACCGTCATATACATATATGCATACTACAGTTGGAGATTGAATAGTTTGCATGTTATTAACAATACGGTTACAGGTGCATTCCTCACAGTTGGATGTTGATTAAATGAGAACTAATTTTGCTTATTTAATAATTTCCTTTTTGTGATTTAATCATTTGATCAAGATTGCACAAAATTCTAACCCATATCGACATTCTCCTATGAGATAAGACAGATATAAGGAATTCCGCAAAGGACAAATAATTCGGAATTAAACAATTACATAAACAGATAAACAAGTTTATAAATTTCACAGTTACAGGAATAATCAGAGTCGAATGGTCCGGACATTTATTATATATATATATATATATATACAAGTATGTTGAATACTTATTAACTGGTACACAACATATGAGAGGAAGTATGAAATTTTGGCTAATAATATTCCATGTAAAAAATGAACAGTTGCGATCTTAGGAGATAACTGTAATCGTGCTTAACACAAAATTACAAGATGATTGGTCTATGGAACTGTGAGAATTGAAGTTTTGATTAAATCGGCTAACATTGATAAAATTAGCAGAACTATTCATAAGAGGCGTGAATGCCCAAGGAGAAAAAGGGACATCCTGAAACTTCACAGGATTACACAAACCTCTGAATAAGTTGATACTTATGTACACAATAGCATAATCAATTAGAAGTAAAAGAAAGCCTTGTCACGATCACGGAATAGGTGCAAATCGAATTATTTATTATCATGCTTTCTGGAATCAATCACATATGAGATACAGATACAAACAACAATAGTCAAGTTCCTTTATTCAATTCAAGATCCTATTTTTTCTAAGGAATTCGGCATGGCGTTCACTAGATCTAAAATGATGAAATAAATAGTAAAGAACTCCTGTAATCCTTTTGCAAAATATAATACATAACTCATCCAGTTTGAGACAATTAAATAACCCTTACTGTGTAATAACCAGAACAGAAAACTACAGTGATAATAGAAGGATTGGAAAGGACTATGTCTTCCTCTAGAACCAAAAGGATGAGACGGAGAAGGTTACAGTCATGGAACCTGAATACCTTGGTTTCCATGGGCAGGCGTAGAGACCCCGTACCATACTCTGGTGAAAACCCTGCAAAGGAACACCATCGAAACATTAGGTCATTACAAAAGAAAGATGAATAAAAATAACTACATTTAAACAGATCTTGTACTTATCTTTGAATTGGCCGAGAGTGTGATCTTTTCCCGTAGTGGCCATTCCGAAAACTGAACAGAGAGGAAGGAGATTGAGTAAGAATGATGGGTACCCTCGCATCAAATAGGGTCCCATCTTTAGAACATTATCCAGTCTAGAATGATTATGAAAGAAAGGAAAAACAAGATTCTCATAATTAAAATAACCTTTCCAATACCAAACCTCGAAACGTTATACAGTAGACAAATATGTTCTAGTTACTGAAGTGCAAACGAAGTCAAAGATTTTTATACCAAACCCTCATAAGCTAATATCAATTCCCTCCCACATATATTTAACCTTTGGAATTTGGAAAAGGTGTCACAAATAAAACGTAATACCATACGTTATTACAGGAACTACAAAAGTGGACGGTACGAGTGATCCCTATGGGAAATACTCATGGAAACACCAAGAAAGCATCAAAATGAGGTACCAAACCCTTCAAGGGAGGAAAAATCTAGAACTCTTTCCCTGAGGTTTAACAGTAAGGGAGTAGTTAACCACAGTTAGGAACAATCACCAAGGCACATAAATCAATCCATGACAATTTCAGAAGAAACAGAACGCACTTTGAAAACCACAGCTAGAGATACATGAATAAAGTAGAAACTTACCAATTGGTGATACAGAGGTGTCGCTCCCATCAGAGAAAGGCCTCGCCATTGTTTTCCTTCACCAAGGAAGCGATATCGCAAAGATAAGTTTGGAGGACCTCTCATGGAAAAAAGAAAAGTTCGGTGAGCTAGAAAACCCTCACCTCGAAGATTAAAGGCTACGAGTACATAAGGCCAGGTGATGAGATAGACTTGGTGTTCCCTTAATGGTTAAACTGTCAGGTAATGGCATCGATATTTTCATACGCCTTACCTCTTTTTAATTCCCTTGATAGAATTTAATTCTTGTCAGACCTACCTCTCCCTTGACATTTAATGGGCTAAGGACTAAGGGAGCGCCTTTGTGACTCATAGGAACCTCTAACCCTAAAGTACCATGAGCGTAGTTAATAAGGTGATCAGTTGACATTACATTTGGACAGGTGGTGCCGAGTGGGATGGCTACATGGGTAGAGGGTGAGCGTAGATTCACACACTCAGTTACCCGGGAGGCCTTAACCACCCACTAACCATATTCTGATGCTTTTTTCATAAAAGTGATTCATTTACAAGTGATCTAAGTCATCTTGGATCATGTTTCACTTGGATATGTGCATAGCCTAACGTAGGAGGTTTAGACCAGAAGCCCCAAAATCGTTGTAGGTTAGATCTGTGGTAATGGTTATAGAGTACATAGATAGTAAATTTACTATAATCATGGGATTTTTAAGTAAACCTTAAAAATGGAGTAGGCGTTTTCTTATATCATCATTTTGAGACCTTAAAGTTGGGTATAATGAAAGTCAACGATAGTGAGGACTCTAGAATTTCTTTAGAAACAAGAAATATAAATAAGAGCCTACTATTCTTGAACGTCAAAGCTATTCAAAGATGAATGTATAAGTAAAAGGGAATAATAAATTTTTTTTTATTGGCAAATTTGGGGTTTATTACATATAATCACACAATGCAAAACACATTTCCATATTCTCCAACAAAGCTTCAACGACTAACCCATCCATGGAACCAAATAACTTGGGAAATTTTACCTTCTTGAGTTCTCTATGAACACTACCACTAACTACAGGAGGGTGTTGCAAATGCTCATTGGGTACAAACTCCCTGCCCTCATCACGATCAAGGATATTCATTAGCACCTTTGACATCCTATGAAAATACCTCATCATACCCATGACATTTCCCACTGCAACTTTCTCATGCTCAGTTGTTTCTCAATAAAATCCACCAATATACGATCTTTTCAATACGTGATTTAAGCTTCAAAGGGGAAATATCCACTACTCTCTCGCACCGAACCTCATGTTTAAACCCTGTGTGAGAGGGGGATCTCGGCAATGCTTATTCGAAAAAATGGATTCACCACTTCCTAGAACAAGATTCTATGTTGGTATGATGGATTTGGAAAGTTATCCTCACAACTTATTCCAAATCCCTACACATTAAGATAATGTAGGTTTCCTAATAGATAATATAAAGTTTCTGATCAATTTTATAAGCACTTCATTTTAAGGATTTTTTAAACTCAAGGGTGTGAAAGTGAAACTTATGATGTTTTAGACTCAACTCCAAAAGAATGAAAAATAATGAAATACAACTCTTTTTCTTCAATGAATCCTACATATGAGATGGAGAATAGGTTCAACTTTATTTAACAAAAACACCCAATTCCTAAATTCAATTTTCCAAATGCAATCTACCTATATACACTACCCAAAAGAAATAATGCAACTATCTTCTTTGTTTGATTCTAATATATAAAGAAAGTAGATGTAAATCCTTTAACTATTCATTACTTTCAATCAAAATGAAAGAGTTGAATGGAGATACAAAAGACACGAAGAAAAAAGTATTTCAAACAAGTCATGCACTCACAGGATAACGATAATTGAAAGAAACAAGTATGATAACGCATTCAATCAAGGACTCAACAATCGACAAGCATTCAAGTGATACAAGAAAGTCCAAACAATGATACGGAGAAAGGGAAATCACTCAAATATTTTGACAAAATGAGAAACAAGAAAAATAAATCAAGGTTAGGTAAAGTCTCAAATCATTCAAAGCAATAATATTTGAAAAGTAACTTAAGACCAACAAACCTTTGCAGACCTTTTCAATCAGTAGGATAAATAGAAACTTTGCAAGACTCAGACCAAACCGAGAAGAAACAAGGTGAATCAATCTCGAAATTTGTAAAAGGTTGCAAGCTCAAACAAGACAATGAATAGAGTGATAAATATCCATATCCTCAACCTAAACAAATTTACAAGAAAAAGTACAAACTCTAGGAAAAATACCTCAAACAAAGGGTTGAGAAAAATAGGGTGGATTCTCTTTGATATTATCAAAACAAGAGAGTAGTGCTCCCTAAAGAAAAGAGACAAAGTGTTATAGCGCTCCCTAAGACACCACTGAAAATCACTAGTTGGATGAATAGTTCCCTAGTAGACAATCTGGGGGAGCGCTAGTCATGTAGATGATTGAAAATAAGCATAAAAAAGAAAAAATTAGTAGATACTGGATTGGTAACTATGACTACTTATTTATGAAAAAGAGGGAAGAGGGAAGTCTCAGAAACAATCAACCAAACACGATAAAAAAAGTTAAGGGTTCAAACAATCCAAGGAAAGACAAGTCAATGTCCTTCCCCAGTGGAGTCACCAATTTCTGTTATGGAAATATTCCCTTGTAGACAAGTGAAATTTCCCTTGTATTATTGAACCCTATACCAAGACAAACAATTTCATTTGGACACTGCCATTTCTATAAATTCATTTTGTCCATCGAAAAAGAGAGAAGTAGAGAAGTGTGATGTACCTCCTTTATGGAGACTGTACAATCTGTGAGATCGATCTGACTCTCAACACAAATCAATACCTGCAATGGACATCAAAAGAAAAAAAAATATGTCCTACTCTAATGGATTAGAAAAATAAAATTTATCTATGTGGATTAAACCAATCAATAGACAAGCACATATAAATACATCCTTGAAGGAAATATGCCAAGTATATTAGATGAGAAACAAGAAAACTTACAGACCACAAATGATGTCAGCTACAACTCCTCCAAGATCTCCTCTTCCAACCCTTGCATGAATCTCAAGATCAATATGATGATTATCTCTTTATATCATAGGTTTTATAAGCTCATATCTCTATATCATTTAAAATATGAACCCAAATTATATATTTTTTAACCCTTTCAACCTTGGAACGACCTCCTTTTAGAGGTTTGGGAGGCTCAACCACCATGAGTAGATTTCAGGATTAGTCAAGGATATGACTCCTTTAAGTTAGGATTTGATCCTATGATATTGCCATAGGGTAGAATTCAATCCAAACCAACCTCATCTCCAAGAGTTGGCTCTTAGAAAGAGGCAAGATTCTACACATTTTCCTCTAACCAAAAGTATCTCTCCCCTATAGTTAGACACAGAGTGATATAAATCTCCCTAAATAACATAAGGGGGGTGCTAACCTATGGGATAACACTCCCCCAACATGTCTAGGGGGGCTCTACCCTTCAAAAATGCCCAAACAATGGTCGATTTTCCAAGTAAAAAGTGTGTTTTTGGCCTTGAAATGATGGGTTTCTTCCTCCCATATGACTTAGGGATCATGGAAAATGTTCTTTTATGGTTTCAATGGGTTAAAACAAATATAAACACATATAAAAGTACATGGGACACATATTAAGGTGCATACGACACTTGACAACACTTGACGACACTTACCAAAGTGCATATGACACTTGTGACACTTAGGGTGAGATATCTAGGTGTGAATTTTTCATGTGTAACACATGCCAGAATGGAAAATCACACCAAATCTTTACCTTAAAATAACAAAATAAAAGATTTTTGGAAACTTCTTAGGTAGACAGTTGTAACACCTCATTGTTAAGAGTGTCCACAATTTCAACATCATAAAAAAAAATCTTCTGCAAGTCCAATAAGTTTATTTTGATTCCCACAACAACAAAAATTAATGGAGAAGACAAGTAGATAAATGAAAGTATTGATTGAGGTAAGCTATTATAGTGTTTGGTTTAATGTATTATCATTCTGGCATGTACTAATATATGGAAGTGGGGTGTCTACTGGGAGAAACTATTGTGAGTAATTTGTGAAGGTTTATCATTGATGTATATGATTTTGTCGGAATTCTATCTACAGGAAGGAAAATATAAACTTGTAAGTTGTAAATCTTCATGATTATTGTGAAACCAAACTGCGATATCAATGATGAAATCACACTCAAGTGATTTGTATTCTCAAGTTATTTCCTTTTGATAGCCAATGGTTTAGAAATATGGTGAACTAGAAAATCCTTCCAAGAAACATTATTTGTTTTTTTTTATTCGAATCCAAGACCAAATGGTTCATATGTTGTCCATTATGTGGTTTTTGCTTCTACTTTTATTTATGTTGTGACATTAAAGTGTGAAAGTGTTCTTGTATGTCGTATCATTCCATTTTCACTAGAGAGGTAGCTATTAGGGTTGGTATATTTATGTATTTCTTGGGTAGCTTATTGGATATAGTCGAAGACGTGACAAGCCCAGCCATTGTTTGAGGTTCATTGGAAGGAAAAATTTTCTCTTCTACCTTACCTTCTGACACACTATTGGGAAGGAAATTTTCATCTATTGTGTCTTCATGCAATTTTTTGGGATTCATTTCATAAGAAGCTAATACCATTGGTTTCATGGGAATAGTTATCATGTTTATTGAAATTGTGTTCTCTCTTTTTGCTTCTCTTCTTTTCTCGAAAGTAGCATAATTGTCTTATTGTTCATAGTATTATTGGTTGAAAACAATGAGTCTTTACTTATTACTCTCTTGGTATTTGAATCACTATGGAAATTTCTCAAATTATAGCTAGTCCTTATGGATTCAAGCAAGTCAATAACTTATATTTTCTTCATTGAGTCCTCATTCTTCTTTGAAGGAAACTATAGTGTTTTAGAAACAACAATGACATGTTATGTCTCATGATGTTAAATTACTTGTCACATCTCATTCTCAACTTCCCATGATTCATATTTATATTTCCTTGTATTTTCAATCTTAGGGGAGGACCCATTACTCAAGTATGCACATGAAGTATGTTAGGTAAATAGAAGAAAATAGAAATATTGTAGAAAATACTCATGGATCAACAAAATGTAGAGAACCAAAACACCATAACATTCTATTTACCTTTAACCATATCCTAAAGTTATAAGAATATTCCTTTTTCTGTGAAAAGGTTCTTTTTTTTTCTTAATACTTCACATTATTTTACTTAAACCAATTCACTGGAAAATGACTTACTCACCGGAAAATGACTTACCCATCGGAAACTAAAACAAGTTAAGCTAAGTATGGTTATTTAAAAAAAATTGTTTCATGTATTAAAATAGTATTTTCCCTAAATTAAAGAAAAATATAAATTGTGTATCTATTTTTTAACTTCTACTTGCTAAATCTACTCACAATCATTGAATAGAAGGATAAAAATCCAAGAAGAGATAAATCGTTTACCTTCCACTTGCTATGTGGTTTTTGAAAAAGAACACCCATAAGATATTAGGCTAATATCACATGGAACATGAGTTAGAGAAAGAACTCTACGATTTTCCCATTTTTCTTTCAAAATCAATGGACATAAGGAGGCTAGAGATAGAACACGAGTTAGAGAAACATCATAATTTCCAAATCAATGAATGAAATGTGGTTGGAGACAATGGAAGAGTTAGAGTGCATCAATTAGAGATATAATCATAGGTTTCTCCCCATTTTTTTGCAAAATCGATGAGTATGAGTTAGAATGTGTTCCCCCCCACCCCCTTTTTAGCCAAATCTATGAATAGAAAGTGACTGAAGATGGAGGACAAGTTAGAGAAAAAACCCACTTTCCAAATTGATGAAACAAAGGTGGATGGAGATGGAGGATAAGCTAGAGAAATTACCTGCATTTTCTCCAGGCATTTTTCATTCAAATCTGCATGGTAAATTGACTAATTCATCAAGGAGGATTTTATTTTCATTGTGAAATATTTAAAGACAAATCAAGGAAGCCACTGACACTATTATGGGAAAGAACTAGTGAGAAAGAAGGGTAGACAACCAATTAATTACTGGTAACAGGCTGCGAGAAAGGAGGGAGTAGAAGAAACTAAATTTTGGTGTGATAATGAATTCCATGTTTAGTTTCTTTGAAGGGAATAAGAATTGTGAAAATTTTAAAGAGTTTTGGAATTGCAATTTTTTTTTACTATAAAATGGAGTTTCATTGTTTGGATCAAGGAAGAAGTAAAGAATTCCAACTAGATACGAGTCTGCAACCAACTACACAATGTTGCTTAGAGAATGCGATTCATTATTTTATTTTTTCATTGAAATCTGAATATCAAAGAAAATTTAATTTTTTTATGCTACATCTACATTTTTTATGGTTAATGGATACAACTAATTTTATATATAGCTCAACAATGATACCATATTTTTTCCCTCTTCCACCTCAAACGTATTTTGGCCAACTATAAATTCTGGAAAATGGATTCTTTCAAAATTTCTATAGGAAGAAATGACCATCTTACTTGAATCATAGGTTGAGTAGAATTAACCATTGTGTAACTACCATTCCATTTCAGAACACAAAATTTGCAACTGACTTTTATTATTGTTCTTGAATTGTGGCCTTCTATTTTTAATTTCTAAACTTTTGTAAAATAGTTGTATTTCCAAGGTATGCAATTTTAGACATAGGCTATGATCTCTATATTTGTTTAAGTAAAATGTTTGTACACAATTGTTTTTATGTTTGTGGTGTTGTCCCACACATGAATGAGAGATTACAAAGTTTTTATTTCCCTTTTGATAATATTTTAGTCATTGTTTCTTTTTACCAAGATACCTTTTATCTTATTAATAACTCCCAATTGTTCTTAGGAGTGTCATTGATCTACTTTTCTAGTCATTTTTGGATGTTAATAAAATTTGTATTATGAAAATGAACCTAGGAAGATATATATGAAAGATCTCATTAAGTGGATGGAACAATGGACATGATATACTACATGATCTATCTATCATCCCCTAAAGAGGGTTGTTGTAGACTTTGTCAAACCATACAATATCCTCTTTCTTAAAACCTCTTCCTTTGTTGTCACATGACAGTTTATAGTTGTGTTCACACTCCTACTACTGAATCATTTTACTTGAGCATTGTATTGGATGGACAGAATTTTTTCATAGAGGGGTCATAATATGCACTTTTTTCGTTAAGGGAATACTCATTTCATAGGACATAATGACCATTGATGGGCCACCAACCATGCTATTTGTTCCAAAATTTATGGAAGGTTTTCACTAACCCATGAAACCAATACCATATGTTGTCCTATCCACAAGGGTTTTTGTCAAGACTGGTATCCAGAATTCTAGCACTTTTCTTTGTATATAATTGTCCACAATTATATTTACATAAAGGAAAGTTTCATAAATATTAAATGCAAAATTTTATGTCCACTTAATTGACCCTTCCCTAATTTCCAAACTCTTCCCTTGGCCACACATACTTTATCAGTATCAACTACTTCTACCATTGTTGAAAGTGCATGGTTCATTTTCAAATCAATCACACTACCATATGGCGCATTCAAATGTCTCACACAATCAAAAATTCCTGAATTAGATGCACATTAGAGGTAATTCCTTTTGGTTTTGGATCACCATTTTAGTTTATTTCAAGCACATGAATTTCACTAGCTAGGCTCACAAAAGGGCATCCAATATGTCAAGGGTTGAATTTTGGGATGGTCAAACTACTTTTACACCAGGATTATTAGCTAATGATTGCTTGTTAGTATCGTTTAGGCTTGTATGAAAATAACCCTCCGTGAATTTCACAAAAAAAGTTAGCGCCTGCCTCTTCAAATCATCAACACAACAATTCAATGTGGAATTGAATTTTTGCACCATTTCCACACATGAATTCTCATGAGGATTGGATTTGATAAGTGGCTTAAGGTAATGAGTAGTGGACTTCCATAGGTTAACCCTGTGGATTCAAAGAAATAATCTGAAATAGATTTGAGCATCGCTTTTAGTGGTTTCATATCGAAAACAACCATTGAGTCTATAATATCACCACATTCTTCCATAGACACAAAGACAAGCCAATTTAATCTTTTCTTCAATTTTTTGTTTGTAGGTGTGAGGATTCCACTAAAATAAATTACAATTGTGAATATTTCGAGGGTTAGAGGATGCAATAGAAAACGTTCCTCCAATAATTCAATCTTGAGGCCATCAATTCCCTTTTCCTCATATGCAATGTCGAGTGAATAAGGCAAGCCCATGTGGATGGGAAAGTTTTGAGGGTCCTCCATGTCCATTTGGAAACATGAATAGAGGAAGTAGATGCAATGGAGAAACATATTTCTAGAGAACAGAGAAAATGTTCATCTCCTATTATAGTAAGATTATAAGTGCATCCTCCATAGTTAAATTCCATACAACAACTCTCATTCCTATCTAGAAGTATTTCTATACCAAATACAATGTTGTCTAGGCCTCATTGGTACAACCCAATATGGATAATTATATATAAAAATTCACAAATTTTAGTTCTAAGAATATTAAACGATAAATATAGTGCATAATTTTTGTCCATAATTATATATATTATACACCACACAATATGAAACATTGAAACAACCTTTCATCCATTAATCACTTCTCATTTTTCTATATCTCACATAGGCTTTTTTTTTTCTTCAAGTAGGATTGAAATAACATTTAATTGAATTTGCATCAAAACCCAAATAGAAAATCCTGATTTGGATGCATTAAGTCATATTTTTTTCTATGTAGCTTTTCACTTATATAAAATAATTCAGATCATATCCAAAGAGAGCCAATGAAATAAAACAACAAGATTTGAAAACTTCCATTTCATCCAAAATCTGTAATGAGGGAATATGTAAAAGCAATGCCATAGAAGATACATTTCAAATACATTCTAGTTCATCCTAGAACAAAACAAGCGTGACAAAATTTGGCCACTCTTCTCCTTGGTTGTTGAGTGAAATATCTTAAGTATACTAATAGAAGTTTTTTGAAATACACAAACAATTATACCTCTTATTCTTAACTACTCACAATTTTTTCCTAATGTACACTTGCTTATGCATTGACTAGGATATTAGTCTTGTACAACTTCAATATTGGATTGAGGCCTACTTTCTCATCATTTCTACTTATGAGATTGGACATAACCTAAATAAAAAATTCTTATTCATATACTACTTGATCCATTGCATGCATGTAAATAATATTTTGACAAATAATAATAATAATAATATATTTTTAATGTCACAGCCAAACGAGACACCAAATTGGTGTATGATACCCCCTTGTTTGATTTCCAACTCAAATGTTGTAACCAATATATGTTGCAAAAAATAGTACATGGCCAAGAGTATTGAAAGAAATTGTAAAACAATATTATCAACTTAACAAGAACTGTAACTTCAAAACGAGAACTCTAGACCTTGAAACCCATTTTTTTGCATAAAAAACATGAAAATCAACCCCCAAAATAAACAATTGGTGTTACCAGTAGCACCATTTTTTCTAACGAGGTTAAAATTATAGCATTTTTGAAACATGACCTTCAAAACTCATATGGTTTCTCAAAAAAACATTAAAATTAACACCTAAATAAAAAATTGAAGCTACCTAAAACAAAATGTTTTTTTTTCTAAAAATTGAAATTATAGCTCTTTACGACCTAATTGAAATTGTGGCATTGAAAACATATCCCTACGCAAATAAAAAACCCAAAATTGAACCCCAAATGGTCACTTAAAAATTTATTTACAATTTGTTTTTAAAAAATTTACATTAAAAAAATAGAAAGGAGAAAATCTTGGCAAATATTTTTTTTCTAAAATGAAGAAAAAAACACATTTAAAAAATATATTCAAAACTCAAATTAAAAAAAAAAAACATGAAAAACAAAGG
>JASDQU011378241.1:26442-44264 GCA_032191745.1 Picea mariana | reverse complement strand
TTCCAACGCGTTCTTTCAACCGGCGACGGTACAAACTGTGGTGCAGACGAGGGCAAACGGTGAGGAATTTCATTTTGAGGATTTGTCTGAACGTGTATGCAATTAATCAGAGTTTATCTCTTAAAGTTTAAAATCGCACTGTAAAGTTTCTGCGTTTTTTAGGTCATTAACCGGTGTTAAAATTAGATATATCCTGAAGATGCGAAGAAAACGTTTTTAGATCAGTAAGTAGTCGATTCTATTCTTGGATTAGAGTGACCAATAAATATACAACCAAAATAAATTTTAAAAATAATTAAGTACTCTTCTAAAGATTAGCTATAGAATAATAAAAAATTATGATGTTATTTTTTTATTTATTTTAAAAATATTTTTCTCATGTACTATCAAATATATTTTTGACCGTTTTCTAAATGATACTTTTGGTTTATTTGTGTAAACATATATATATATATTGATGATCATTTCCTCACATGCACGTTTGGTAGAATGTATGTCCAATGTTGAAACATCAACACTTCCTCTCAGCGAGGGAGACATTTTGCATCACACCAAGCTTGTATCTTAGGTATAGAAACTTCTCCCTAGACTTATGATACACATCTGTTAGTCCTACCAGATGTCTCTATCCCACCTAAACCTAAGGGGGAACTCCCTCTGCGACTCTCCCTCTGAGCCAACTGACTCTCTCTAGGATCAGGCTCACTCTGGGTCTGCATGTGATAGCATCTAGCATCTCGAGTCTTTATTACTCCTAGTCAAATCAGCATGACTAAGGAGGAAGACTACACCTAGGCCATTCACCACTAGCAAAGCCCCGTGAGTGAATGTATCATTTTCCCTTGGTCAAATCGTCATGACCAATCTGGGAGAATGTATGCCCGATGTTGAAACATCAACTAGCATCTAGCATCTCAAGAATTTATCACTCCTAATCAAATCAGCATGACTAAGGAGAAATACTACACTTGGGCCATTCACCACTAACAAAACCCCGTGAGTGATTGTATCATTTTCCCTTGGTCAAATCAGCATGACCAATCTGAAAGAATGTCGACCTGATGTTGCATCTTGATCTTGTAGATCCATTTGGAAGTCACCATTGACTTCCCCTCGAGTCTCGACACAATCTCCCGCACATCATTCTTCATGATGGACTAAAACATCAACTAGCATCTTGAGTCTTTATGACTGCTAGTCAAATCAACATGACTAAGGAGAAAGACTATACCTGGGCCATTCACCACTAGCAAAGCCCCGTGAGTGAATGTATCATTTTCCCTTGGTCAAATCAGCATGACCAATCCAGGAGAATGACGGCCTGATGTTGCATCTTGATCTCGAGCACAATCTCCCACACATCATTCTTCATGATGGACTAATACTCTTCCATCATTATAACATCCTTCCAAATCTATTGGCTTGTTTCATCTTCATAATTGGAATGTTCATAATCAACAATGTGACTCATTAATTCCATATAACTCAAGAACCTCTGAGGTTGTTTTCTCTCTGTGAAAGTACCACTAGAAGCTGCATACCTCTTTGCATCCTACAAAGTGTCACGAAGCCATGTTGACCTCTTCCTGATTACTACAACATCATTTTGGGTAGATCCACTGGCTCAGTTGGCTCTACTAACTCTTCATGATAGTCTGAAGGATGAACAAATGGGCAAGAGAGATCCATCTACCCTTATCCTTCGGAGCCTTCGGCTCCTCACTATCGATCTCCATGTGAGACTCAGTGGATCTCACATCCTTAAGGTGGTCGCGCAATATAATTAGGAAAATCGCAACCCAAGGGAATGTGGTCACTTTGTGTGCACAAGTCGCTCATGACCATGACTGTGGTCTCTCTATGTGCACAGGCCACTTGCGAGCGCGACCGTACAATTTCAAAAAATAAAATATCTAAAGAAGATATATCAAATCTAGCACTGGAGCTTTTAACTAGCTTCAGAAAAAACTCTGAAAGATCTGATGCCATGTTGAATTTTTTTATCTTTTAGATTTGATAATATTGCCTTACGATACTGTTATCATAGAATAATTACACACTCAAAAACCTCAACTATAAGTAGATATTGTATATGAGATGATATGAGGTATAATTTAGAGGGCACGATATATACTTGGGTGTAGTTCTCTTTCACTAATGGACATTTCTTTTACATTAATGTATTTTCATTAATTAATGATTATTTATATTTATACATTATATTGTAAATATATTATTTACAATATTTATAATATAATGTAAATATATATAAATTTATAGATTTATATATTATATTTATGTTGATGATCATTTCCTCACATGTACTTCTGGGAGAATGTCTCTGTGATGTTGAAACATCAACAATAGGTATTTAGAATTTAGTTTGAAATGGAAAACTATATTTTTTTTATGCATAAAGATTTGAGAATTTAATTGCAACATTTCTATTACTCTATTTTATACCAAGTCTCTAATAATGAATAGTTCGTCTAAAAAATCATCTTCTTCAATTCCCCATTTTTAAATATATTTCATGGTCTGTAATAATGTAAATGTACATGTTTTTGCTAACATTATAGAGTAGGGGTTTCCATTTCATAATTCTCTCAAATTTCTTATTTGGAGAGGCCTAGACCCAAAAGTGGAAACCATACAAAACCATTATTAGTACCAATGGTAGCTTCCTCGCTTCCTCAATTCCCAACTCCATGTATGATTTTTTTTTGCATTTATTATGTATAGAATAGAGGGTGTTTATGCCTCCTAATACACGTTTCACCACATAAGAGTTCCAAATATATTTGGAATCAAATTCAAGGTCCAAGTCTTTGTAACAAGGAACCACCTCTTAGTTGTCACCATTAAAGTGGTTGTAATATCCTTGTCTCCTCTACCTATTACTATTACTTAAGTCATTTGTTTTGTTTTACATTGATTTTCATTTCAAAGTAATGAAAATTTTGTTTAGGGAATTAAAATTTATTTTGGGACTATCTTTGTGCTTTGCTAATAACACAACATCAATGCTATGCCTAGTCCTCCTCTCCCATCTTTCTTGATACAATATTTTGTGTGATTTTAAGCTAATAATGTTGGATAGAGGGGACATCATTGCTTGACCCTTGTATTGTTATTGATTTTGACTTTCCTACTTGCATTTTCATCATTTATAGGTACCTCCAATTTCGCAATAATATTTTCATAGAAGTGGAAAGTTGCTTCTCTCCACTCAACTAGAATTCCTACTTTCTATGATCTTTCCTAGAATTTTATTCAAGGGAATGTATCAAAGGATTTAGTGAAATTGAGAAGGAGACATAATATTAAAAACAATCTCGAGAAGGAGTCATGATATTGTTTTCTTCCACCTATTTAATAATTATTTGTCTCTCTAGTATGGTGACAAATAGTTTGGCAATGAGACTACTAACAATTATGGTTATGTAGTTTTCCACATTATTTATATCACCTTCTTTGTGAATAGGTATCACTTCCCTAATCTGAGAATATATAGGAAACCGATGTGAATATATTCTTGAGAATTCATTAACCTCTCCACTTAAACATTTCAACTATTAAACCATAAGGATCTTAGACCTTTCATTTGGAAAGTGCATTAAAAGTCTACCTTTAATCTTCTTTTAGGATAATATTTGTTTCTTTTTCTAAGAAATTCATGTTCAAATCCTTTCCCTTAATTTCTTTCTGATAAAGTTCATATACATGTGCTATCATTTATGCCTCATATATCTTCCAAGCCATAAGCTTCCAAAAAGCCATTGTTTATGTAATTTTTTTGGATGACGAGTTAAATCATCCATTAACTCCTCTTTTTTTTTTTCTAAAAAAGACTATAATTGTCCTCTTAAGACATTTTTATATTCATTTATCCAATGCATCTCCTCATTTAAACTAGTTTTTAGTAATTTTTTTATCCCATATTTACAATCTTCATCATACCAATCATTACAAATTCTTTGTGCAATTTTCCTTTTACATCATAAAAACTTTCCTCCTTCACCTATACCAAAATATTTATTAAAATTATGTTCCTTTATGTGACATTTTCAATTACTCTTTCTACCATTGGGAAAGACATCTACTTTTGGTAGTTTCGTTTCCATATAGAGTTTCCAATTACTATATGTTTTTCTTCATCTTTAAACACTCTTTAAGAGAAAAGGAAATGGGAATTTGCGGGGATTTTTGAAGCTTAATCACATTCAATTTCTCCATTAGATAATTTTTTCTCTCTTGTGATATTAAATAGTCTACGACATTCCTCCCTTCTTTTTGGAAAATATATCCACTAGTTCCAATAAAATATAATGTACATTTGAAAAACAGGAAACTAAAGCTACTACATAGCAACAATAAGCGTTTACTCATCATTGTGATGTCTCGTGTACTCTGACTAACCCTTCCATCCTATCTCCTCCATATCAATTTTCTTCATTCAACTTGGATCTCCACCCTTTATAAACATGTTTTCTTATATACTTATGTTGTGGCATTCAAATATTTGACTAAAATTACTTCTCTCACTTATAAAAATTATGAAATATTCTTTTCTAGGTAGATAAAAGGGTCATCTTGAGATATGTTTGAAATTTTATATATTGAGCTTTGAAAAGGGGCATCAAATTGGATGACAAGTGAAATCTATTTTCTTTTCATAATATTGATGTATATAACAAGCTACACCTCAAATGGACTTCCTATTGAATGATTATTTACAAAACTTAGGTATGTATAGGATTTTGTACTTTCACACTCTCAAGTTTATATAGGATTATTCAAAGGTTTTAAAGTATTAAAAATCCTCTTATGTTATTCTCTATGCTTCAGGTTTTGATTTGGTTTATCAACTAGCATTGTTTTGTTTTGTCTCAAGAAATGCTAATTTTTTCCATCTTCTCTAATTTCCTTTACCTTTTCCCATTCTTTTTTTATTTTAATAAATTACTCCCTTATTGAAGACATATATAGGAACTTCACAATCACATAGCATAGCCTTTCTCTTTTCCCCCAACCAAAAACACATTTGTTTCTTTCAAATTTTGAATGTGCATGTGTGCCTCTAAAACTTCCTCATCTTTTCTAAAATATCCTCTTCTCCTTTCTTTTTTCCTTAGCTCATTCTCTGTCTTTCCATGCTTAATATCTGTCCTCAACTCCTTAATAGTGTTCAGAAAAAAAAACTTAGTTCTTTATTCAACTTGAGAAAGATGATATATTTGGTTAGCCAATAATTGAAAATAGATTCACATAGAATGCATCCAGAGAACCATTTTTACATTTACATGGTTTTTAAAGAAGAAAAAAACTTAATTATTTTCTTCATTTGAAAAAGATGAGTATTTGGTTAGCAAATTATTGATCCATAAATGAGGGACTTACAGTCCAATCACCTCACCAACATGAATACTATGCGGAAATAATGTCTTAGTATATGTTATTAGTCTTACATAGAGAACTATATCTTCATAATGGCCTATTCTTGGGTGTAACGTGCACACATCAGGCTACTAAAAACACAATAGAAATCATGCCATTAAAAATCAAGACTTTGCTCTTACTTTGTTAATGAGAACTTTGCAAAACCTACTTCTTAAAGGTAATGGCCACATATGAATGTGGCTTCAAGAGTCTTGTGCTCTGCTCCAACACACAAAAACCAACTGGATATGTACTAGTAGTTTGGTCCCTGAGTTTTTTTTTCTTTGTTGTCGATCCTAAACAAAAAAAATTAATGTATCTATTGTTAAACACTGGGAATGCATACCGTAAATGGCTATTATTATTGGCTTCAAGTCTTATGTTCCTTCATGTTTTCCATGCTTTCTCACTTTTGTGCCAACTAAGTAACACACACTCATTTTATGTACGTGAAAAACATACATCAATGATCCAATCCAAGTATTCACATATGTACTTTGGAGATATGAACATGTAATTTCTTATTCATATTCTAATGGTTTATTCTCTATATAGCATTACTCAAACCAATGTCTAAGGGACTCAATTTCTCCTTCTCTAGTTTGAAAATTGAATAATGAGATTGTGTTGTGCCAAATCTTTGCAACAATCCGATTCTCATTATTTGAAGAATGGACAATTAAGTTTAACCTTCCAACCCAAATAGGTGACCATCTATGCAATAAATAATATGAAAATGACCAATACAAAATATGTTACATGATTAATTCATTGGATGTAAGAAATACACTACAAGAATACTCCAATAGTGTCCTCTTGCCTCAATTTGAGTGCACAACTAACAAGGCCTAGGTCTAATCCTCGGGTCAAAGAATTTCACAATAGAGGAAATCAAACCATGCCTTTGAAATTAGAAAACATAAAATAATAGAATTTACACACATAGGATAGATCACTTGACTGGGATTAATCCATCATTCAATCCTTAATAAAATGAGTGAGGAGCTACAACCACAATAACAATCCAACACGCAACAGGGAGAGAGAGCATTTACAACTACGTGTGACCTATGTGTATGCATACAACCATGGTACAACCACACATCATTGTGGATGTATCCTACCATGTAATTAATGGTCGTACAACCTCCAGGAAGGTGGAAATGGCTTGTGGGAGGGAAAAAAATGCTAAGGTAGGTAGGAATTTGACCTAGGAAATGAGAAATTGGCCCAGGAAAATGTGTAATTGACCTAGAGAGAGAGAGAGAGAGAGAGAGAGAGTATGGCTATGTGGAAAGATAAAATCACCCAGCTAGTTTCCCAACAGTCTGAGTAGAGAAAGAAAAAATCTAAGAATGGAATCTAGTTGAGGAATTACAAGTGGGGTAACAACTCTTTGATATATTCCATTGATCTCACTTTAAGAAAATATATGGATGGGTTGATAACATTAGCTATTGTAATCAGTCAATTACTTGCATGCATGAAATTCAAGAAGGAACAAATCAGTTTCACAACTTCATTATATCTTAAATAAAAAATAGCAAACTAAGAACCTTTTTCTTATTGTAGATATTTCTCATTATGATAAGGATTAAAAACTCTTATTTTTGGGAATGGAAATCAAGCCAAGATCCTTGAATGAATTTCTCTAACCAAGACAAAAATAAAGAAAACATCTACACAATTATTAGCACACTTAGATACACAACCATTAACACACTTAGTGTAGCACAATAAACAAAATAAGAGAAGCATTTCATAAATAGGGATTACTCCACAATTATGGATAATTTCAAATACAAAAGCACATATTTTACTTTGGAAACCCAAATGGGAAAACCATATTCAAATGGTTGCTCAACTTTCATTTTGGAAATCTTGGGTTACAATGTTGTTCATGCTTTTTGTGAATCCTCACCTCCTTCACCAAAAGATTCTTTGAGAATGAAAATAAAAAGAGTTGGGGTAATGGGAAGGCCAAAAAGCATGACCCTTAATTTCTCATTCCTCACTCTTGTATCTCCCTTATTTTTTTCTTTTCATTTAATTCTCTATTTTTCTCTTTTATCTTATCCATTTTTACATTCACGTTGTTTTTAATAGTTTGTTTCACCTTCATTAATTGTTGAATTGGATTGAAGGTACTAAGTCTTACATCCATTCATTGGTTTGGATCCATTTTTTATCACACCTCCCCATGGAAAGGATTTTTGGTCTCCAAAATATCAAAGGAAACCAATTTAGATCAATGTAACTTTCATATGATTTTATGGAACCTGGCTCTGACTTCATCTCCCAACTATAGCTATGACTCTGAATGTAGCTCTGGCTACTGGCTCTGACTATGGTTCTTGGCTCACTTTTTCTTGCAATGTAGAATTCTATTCAATGACTCTCAACTCAAAGCAATCTCCATATCTGAACTTTGCAATCAATGTCCATTCCCATATTTCTCAGTATTGTATATGGTCCATCTTGGAAATCAATGAATCCAAGTTGAATGTTTGTATTCTTTATCATTGTGACCCCAACATGCTATTCCATCATGTAGTGATTCCACGATGAATTTTGCTATACTTTTTCTTGATAGGATCAATTGCTTCTCGACATGGAAACAATCTTTCAGTGCCTACACATGCTTACAAGAACATCATGTAGTTCTCAATAACACCTCCAAAGTCATTGACTTTCGTGCACTAGTCTCTTGCACATCACTAAGAAGGGTTTCCTTTGAAAGGATGTAGGAAACAATGAGAATAGGGCTACCTTGGTGGTTGAAAAAAACATGTTTTCCTCTTCTATGGTTGATCTAGTGGATATCGGTGGCCACCCACCTTTTCCAACTGGCTCAAAACAGTTTTCTGGCAATTTTGGCAATTTACTATTTTTAGCAGTTTTAACTTCTAGGGCCATTTTGAGGGCCTAAATGAAGGTTTTTTGGGATCGATATTATCAATAATAGTTGAAGGCATGATTGATCCCCCTAAATGAATCTCCTCAACTATACCTTTCCAACGAGCTATCGTGCGCCCCAAACGGATATCGTATGCCAAAGTTACACCCCCGGGAAGTTGATACACCAAACTACCCAAAACGGGGTCCACAAAACTATTGACTTTTCATCTTCCGGGGTTAGGGTTTTGGATTTTCTTTATGATAAAAATTTCTTTGGAGCCTCAATGTAAAATAATCATCTTGCGAATGCGAGTAGCAGACACATCTCTTCTCAGAGATAAGATGCCACCATTCTAGCGAGTCTTTCACTCTGTATTTTTACAGTCTTTGTAAATTTTCGCTCATTAATAGAAAATTGTGCATTATTGTATCTCTTTGTTTATGGTTGCATCTATGACATATTTCTGTTATATTATTGTATATCTGAGATATCTTTGTACATTTCTTTATTATATCTCCACTCTCATTTCATGCCGAAAATAATCTGGATCAGTAGTATCAGAGCACGCTTCTCTTGATCGTTTTTTCAGTGCATGTCCCTGACAAGGTCCAAGTATAGAAAGTTGGGTCTCAAGATTGTCTCTCTTGAAAACAATCTCTCTCACATGCCTAAGAAAGCCTCCATGGTGGAAGAAAATAAAAACGACGGAGCAGATGATTCTATCAATTTGTTGCTTGAGCGAGCTCTCACACGACATAGGGACGAAATGATGGAGAAATTTTCTCACATCCTTGAATGCCTGACGATAGCAACAGGCGCATATTCATCAAACATCCACTTTGGAAGCACCTCTCCTTTCAAGGTACAAGTTAATTTTGGTATTCCCATATTTGAAGGTCAAATAGGTGCGGATGCCCTAGACAAATGGTTAAATCTGTTAGAAGGTTATTTCTCTGTTCATAATTTTTCCAACAGGGAAAAGATCACCTTCGCACTCCTTAAATCTCTCCCCCATGTCAAACATTGGTGGGAAAATTACTAGGAGCAAAGTTCCATAGAGGAATCTAGAATATATGGGGTCGAGTCCACTTGGGATTTTTTTGTGGATGCGGTAAAGGAACAATATTACCTTGTTGGAAACTATGAGACCAGTACATAAGATGGACCACACTACGATAAGAGAGGGGCCAAGTAGTTTCGGAGTTCACCAATACCTTACATACCTTGTGCACCAATCTGGGCATCAAAGACTCTGAACGACATTTGGTTTTGAAATACTGTGGGGATCTACACAGATACATCCAAACTGAAATGGATTTTCTGGATATCTTATCACTCGGTGATGCTTATCGATATGATGTTAAAATCGAGCAGAAATTTAAGCACCAGAAAAAACAGGATTTTGGGTCTGCAAATATGCAACAACCAAAGTATGATCAAGACAACCCTAACAAATAGTGTCCCAAAAACCAGTTGAAGCCACAGGAAAAGAAGGGTCACGAGAAGACAAAGAAGGAAACCGGAAAATGGTGAGATTTCCACAAAAGCCCCTGGCACAACACCGAGGAACGTCGCTCAAAATAGACCTTGGTGGCCGAGATCAAAGACAAGGAGTCGAACTCTAATTCAGAATATGATTCTGAAAACACTGGTAAAAGATAGATCATCGACGCAGAACCCACTGTTATTGTTGCAATCGCAACAATTCAACCAGAAGAACCCACAGATCCTGAAGAGGGGGAGTGCCTTCTTCATTCACAGATGTGGGTGAAGGGGACCCCGCTGCATTTTATTATTGATAGCGAAAGCCAAAATAAACTCATCTCAGCAAAGGTCGTCAAATAGTTTGGATTGTCGACAACACCACACCCGCAACCATAAAACATCGGGTGGCTTCGCCCGGGATGAGATCTCTGTGTCAGCCAACAGTGTTGATTGTCATACGAAATCCAACCCTTCAAGGATGAGGTATTATGTGATGTTTCCCCACTGGATGTTTGTGATGTTCTCTTGGGCCAACCATATATGTTGAAGTGCCATGTTGTTTATGAGTCTCGAACCCGCAGTGTCATTGTTTCTCTGGGGGGTCATCTCTACAAAATACCAGAGGTAGTTCCAACTATTGTAACACCCAAACACTGTCGCAAGGTAGTATCTCATACTACAAAATTTAGCTTCTTCAAAATATGTTCAAAAGGTGAACAAAAGGATACTACAACCACTATAGCCTCGGTCCAAGCACCTTCTATCCAACAGAAGCAGGTCGACAAGATTGCAACAAAGTGTAAAGATTCCTTCTGCACACAAGAATATCATGTAACCGGATTGGTTAAAAAGTTCCAACCCTTCCATCCACATGTTCGTGACAACCTTCAACAAGTTATGCAACGCAACTTCTCCAACAAGGCAAGCAACTCATCAAGATGCGCAAATTTTAGCAAACGCTTTTCCCTCTCCCCCAGGCACTCAATGCAATGGAGACCATTGCTTCCTAAGGAGGGAGGATTTATCTTGGTGGATATTGGTGGCCACCCACCTTTTTCAAATGGCTCAAAATAGTTTTATGGCAATTTTGGCAATTACTAGTTTTAGCAGTTTTAACTTCCTGGGCCATTTTGAGGGCCTAAATGAAGGTTTTTCAAGATCGATATTCTCAATGAAATTTGAAGGAATAATTGATCCCCCTAAATGAATTTCCTCGACGATATATTTCCAACGAACTATCGTGCGCCCAAAACAAAGATTGTATGCCAAAGTTATGCCCCTAAGAAGTTGATACACCAAACTACCCAAAACGGGGTACACAAAACTGTTGGCTTTTCATCTTCCGTGGTTAGGGTTTTGGATTTTATTTATGATAAAAAGGCCTTTGGAGCTTCATTTTAAAATCATCATCTTGAGAATGCGAGTAGCGGACACATCTCTTCTCAGATATAATATGCCACCATTCTAGCAAGTCTTTCACTCTGTATTTTTACAGTCTTTGTAAATTTTCGCTCATTAATAGAAAATTGTGTATTACTGTATCTCTGTGTTTATGGTTGCATCTATGATACATTTATGTTGTATTAATGGATATTCGAGATATCTCTGTACATTTCTTTATTATATCTCTGCTCTCATTTCGTGTCGAAAATAATCTGGATCAATGGTGATATAGACTTCCTTTGCTTCTATTGCTCATTGGACATCTTATTCTCCTTGATTTGGAGATGTGGTGAGTTGTTTATCTCTATTAGGATTCACTTTACACACTCTTCTCTTGGTTATGTGATTCCTAGGATGAAGCTTTAGATGAAGTTGTCAACACTTTGCTTCCCAATGTCTACTCAACTTGTAGTGGTGGAAAAAGTTCTTTCTATTTCTACATGGATTGTTTGGCATACTCCTTCTCTCTGTGTGCCTCTAATTTCATTATTGGATTGGGGAAGTTTTCTTTCCATTCCTCCTTTAAAATAAATCTAGCTTATATCATGTGGCTTGATTCTTCCAATAAGGTTCCACCTGATGGACTTTCTTCCCATAAAATAAACATGCCTCTAAGTACCAACATCTCACAACACTATGGACTCCCTTTTTTTAGTAGTGACAAACAAAGGATGTCTTGTTTGATGAAAAATTATAGATCTTCTTCTCCTTATCGTCTTTGTTTATTGGGTTATCACTTCCTCTAAGTGCTGAAGAAGGATATGTTTTTCAACTTTCTTCATCACTGCCCTTTTGCAATCTACAATAAGAAAGATGAGGTGGTAGTGGGATTACTTCTTCACTTTTTGCTTCTCTTCCTTCTAATGAGAAAGTCAATTCTTTCATGTCCTTTTCCTTCACAAATTTGGTCTTGTTGTTCATGGCATTTCCACCATCAAAACCTAGTCCTTCAATCTTAACCCTCTATTAAGATACAATGGGACATAAGATTCCTTGTCTTCTCTTGTGTAGCCCTTGTCCATCATATCCCATTTTCCTTAATAGTTTCAATACAATGCCCTTGGTATGCTTTTCAAATTCACCAAATTGTTGTTGAGAAAAGTATAAGGAAGTTGAGATTACTAGAGTTGTCTTGGCCATGGTGTGTTGGCCTCAACAATGGAAATGGAAGGTGTATTTGCTTCTTAGTGCTCTTGGACAGCTGCTTGGAGCTTTACTAATGCTTCTTCCTTCTCTTCCAACTCTTTTTGCAGTTGATTTCTCATCCAAGTGAGCCTATCTTCTTGTGATATATCCAACTAAATGACCTTCTCTCTCAAGCATATAAGTTGAAATCTATGCTTATTCCAATTTTCCATGATTGCAATGAGGGAGTCTTGGAGTTCGACAAATTGCTTCTTTAGAAATGGAAGTAGTATGACAAAGGTCTCAATGTTCTTCTCCATCTTTACCATCCTCTGATTGAACATCTGGACTCGTTCCTTCAAGTGTTGGTTCTCTTCTTGAAGATGAGCATTGATGGTCATAGGTATTCCATCCTCTCTCAATTTTCTTTGCCCATGCTAGGTCTGTAATATTATAGCAACACCATGATGATCAAGGATTCAACTACTATTATACCTTATGATCCATAAATGAGGGACCTATAGCCCACTTGTTTCACAAACATAGATACTATGTGGAAATAATGTCTTGGTCTTTGTTCTTAGTCATACATCAAGAAATATGTCTTCAGAATGGCATGCTCTTGGGTGTAACCTACACACCTCAAATTGCTAACAAAACGATAACATTCAGGAAAATAAAAATCAAGACTCTACTCTTACTCTATCACTAATAACTCTATATATAACCTTCTTTGGAAAGGTAGTGGTCAAGTATGAATGTGGCTTCATGATTCTTGTGATCTATTCAATTTGTATGATGTTGAGTGTTGTATTTTTGTAATGGATCAATGTGGCTTCTTCCCTCAATGAAATTCTTAGTGAAAACTAATCTATGTCATTGAATGGCTACTAGGCCTATGTAGTCTATGTAGCCAACAGATAACAACCAAGTAGTAATGTACTGGCAATCTGGTCTTTGATTTTTTTTCCTTGTTATTGATCCTCAACAAACAAAATGAATGTCTCCTTTTTTAAACACCAAGAAGGCATACACCACACGGATATGCTTCTTGGATTCAAGGCTTACATTCCTTCATGTTTACCCTGCTATGTCACTTATATGCCAACTAAGTGACATACACTCCAATTTTATATGTGCAAAAATCCATCGAGGATCCAATCCAACTATTTACATATATGCATTGTGGAGATATGAACATGCAATTTATTATTCTACTTCTAATGGCTTATGCTCCATATAGTGTTACTCATACTAATGTCTAAGTGACTCAGTTGTGGCTACTCTAGTTTAAAAACTGATTAATGAGAATGTGTTGTGTCAAAGAATTCCAACACTTTGATTCTCATTATTTGAAGAATGAACTACTAATTTTAATGTTCCAACCCCAAGAAGTGACCATTTATGTAATAAAGAATAAACATTTATGCACAATATAAAATCTGCTACATTATTAATTCATTGGATTAATACAAAATGACAGCATTTACACACACATGATAGATCGCTTGATTTACACACACATGATAGATTGCTTGATTGTGATTAATCCATCGTTCAATCCTAAATCATATAAGTGAGCAACTACAACCACAACAACAATCCAACATGTGAGAAGGAGAGATAGCTCTTACAACTGCATGTGGCCTGTGGGTATGCAAATGGTTGTCATACACGCTGTAATTAATGCCCATGTTGCCTCCAGGAAGGTGGCAATGGCATGTGGGAGGAAGAAAACACCCAAGTAGGTAGGAATTCGACCCAAGGAATGAGAAATAAGCCTAGGAAAATGTGGACTTGAAGAAAGAGAGAATATGTCTCTATGGAAAGAGAAAATCACCCAGGTGGTTGCCCAATGGTTTGAGTAGAGAAAGAGAAATTTCGAGAATGGAAACTAGTGGAGCAATTGCAAGTGGGGTAACAACTCATTGATCTCATCCATTGACCTCACTTTGGGCAAATAGATGAATGGCTAAGTATATTAGTTGTTGTCATCAATCAATTAATTTCACTCATGAAATTCAAGTAGGAACAAATTGATGTCATAACTTCATTATATCTTAAATCAAACATCCAAAATTAAGCACCATTTTCTTACTAAAAAATACTACTCACTACAACAAGGATGAGGACCTCTAATTGTTGGGAATGAAAATCAAGCTAAAATCCTTGAAAACATTTGCTCTAACCAAGACAAGACATCAAGAAAGAAAACATATACATAAGCATTAACACATTCATAGTAGGGCATTAAACAAAATAAGAGCAACATTTCACACTCAAGAACTACTCCATAGTTATGGAGAAGTTCAAACACAAAGACACAATTTTTAATGTGGAAACTTAAATGGGAAAACCAACTTCCAATGATTGTATGATTGTTGAGCTTTCATTTCTACAATCTCTGATTATAATGTTGTTCATGCTCTTTGTGCATTCTCACCTCAACAAAAATGCCCTATAAAAATGAAAATAAAAACTAAATATAAAGAAATAGGATAATGAAAATGCCAACACTTCATTTCCCATTCCTCTTATTATCTTTTCTGTCACTTGTTAATTTTTTCTTTTCATTTAATTCTCTATTTTTTTCATTTTCATAGCTTCACCTTCATTAATTGTCGAAGTGGTTTATAGATTCCAATCCATTTTGGATCCATTATTAAAAATAGATTTGGATAGAGTGCATCTATAAAACAGTTTTTACATTTACATATTTTTTAATTCTCGTCTTGAAAATACTAATGTTGTCTTTTCTCTCTCATTTTCTATATTAAATGTTGTCTTTTCTCTCTCATTTTCTATATTAAATGTATTGGAGGATTGATGGTTAAGCCCATAGACCATTTGTTGCTACTGTGATGTTTGTGGTTGATTGGATATGCTGTAGATGTTTGTGGTTAATTGGATATGTGGTAAATTTTGCTGTTGCAGTAGCGCTGAATTTTGCTGTGACGGTAGCGTTGAATTTTTGTTCTTAGGGTAGCGTTAACTTTCGTTTATTGGCTTTCTATTTTTCTTTTCTTTCGTTCTACTTGTTGTTGCTCGTCTTTTACTAATGGAGATCAAGAACAATGTGCAGAGGAAGAGATATATACGAGTAGAGACGCAAGTAAGCTCTGCAACATATCTAAAACCCAAGTAGAGCAAGGCGTGCAGACGGGAAATGGATATCTGAACGACGGGCTAACGTTCGAGGGATACCCGGTGATTGGCTACAACCATCACATGCAGAGTTCCTCCGGATGCCAGGGCAATACCAGCAGTACCTCATGCCCATGGGAAACAAAACAGTTGAGAAGTAACGACACCATCTGTGTTTGGGACACGCAAGTAAACGGCTTCTTCTTCTTCCATAACTCCATCGCCATTCCTCTGTCGAGGATAGCAGAAGCCATTGGGGACATCAAGCGCCTGCGAGACATTGACCGGAGCTTAATGTGCGGGATAGACTATTATCTCGGATTGTTTATGAGATATTTTAAGAAATCTGAGGATTATTTGTCACACAAAGAAGATAGCGTGGAAATTGAATTTATGTACTTCCGCTACCGCGAGCCCGGCACCCCGCGGTGGAACGAGCATGTAATGGAAGAGATGGAGCAGATGCTTCTCCAGAAATACGAAGGGGTGCCGCACTGGGGGAAGAACCGAGTCTACACGTTCCAAGGAGCTGCAAGACGGACAGTGAATTTGGGGAAATTTTTGGAGGTCAAGAGGCGGTTGGATCCACACGGGCTTTTCTCCAGCGAGTGGTCGGATGGAGTTTTGGGGATCGGAAAGCATGGAGTAGAGATATGGAGAGATGGATGTGCTGTGGATGGGCTCTGCATCTGCAAAGAAGATCGTCACTGTGCTCCCGAGAAAGGATTCCTCTGTAGACCAGGAAGGGTTTGGAAGAAGGCCCGCGTTTGTAATCAACGCTCACAATAAAAAAAAAAACTTCCAAAAAAGAGCAAATTTTAGGGTTGGGATTTGCTTCAAATTAACGCTTTGCCAATAAAATCTGCAGGAACTTCAATAAAAAAATATCGAATCTGTAATTTCTATGGTACAAAATAGTCTATATATTTCTATGGTACACGTTCTATGGTATGGTTACACATTGTATTGTTTAGGTCATTTGTGCACTTTACAATTCATTTTTACTATTTTCAACATACTAATATTCCTCAAATTCCATGGACCACTTTTGCACTCTTCGTATTAAATCACCTTTAGCTTACACTCAATTCAATGGTTGTTTATAGTAGTTTTTCACGTCATATGGACTCCATTGCAACTATTTTTCATTGTTTCACATTGGCATGGCCCAATTCCTTTACTTTGATTGTTTCACTTTGGCATAGCCCAATTCTTGTGATCCCTATGATCTTTATAGTGGAACAACTAACATCCTTGAGTACATGGATCATGTTTATTAGTGTCAAATCATAAAAGTAGTGAGATATGGTAGCAATATAAACAACCTAAATACCATTCAATGGTATCATGTCGAGCACTTTGTTCATTAAGTTTTATGAATTTGTTGGAATTTTGTATAACCCTACAGAAGTTTGTCAAAGGAAGGAAAATGGGTGCTTATAGCATGCTCAAAGTACCAAAGTTATAAGGTCAATCCTTCTCCACCTAATCACCCATTAACATACTTTTCATCCTAAAAAAAATGAAACAACTCCATCCTTTAATGTACATCTGAGGAGTTAAAACCAACTTGGCCAATTTTCCCAGACTTGTTCAAAAATTGTTTTTTTCAAGTTCTTCCTTTTGTCAGTTTCTTCTTAAGTTAAGTAGCACTTCCCAACAAAGGCTTGAGGTAGAGAGAGAAACTGATGTAGGTCTCTCTCAAATCATAAAAAAGAAGGGGCTCCATTTTCTCAAAAGGGAAATTGAAAGAACTGTCACAACAAATGGCAACACACTGGGTGAAGCCTTGAATCTTTGTAATATGATCTCCACACATATTTTTGGAAGAGAGCACTCATCACACAAAATCTCAAGAGAGAAACAATAGGTCCCATATCTTGGATTCCAGAAGAAATTGGGCGATACAAAGAACGGCAAGCCCTTTCCTTTGATCAGATTGCTTTCAAATCATTTCTTATTCATATGATAAATGATTAAAGGAAAAGGTGTTGGGAGTATAACAAAAACAGAACATCAAGAATGTTGAGAATACAAGTTATTGTGCATTTCTCTAGTGTTGCTCTGCTGTCAACAAGCATCCATAGCCCCGACGGAGTCACCCTGGTGTCACAAGCATTGCTCTGTTGCCAACGAGCATCCATAGCCCCGACGAAGATACTTCCATGTCCCATGTGATATGGAAAGCCTTTCCTCAAGCCTTTACCTTTATAAAATTTGATTCTCTTTTGTTTAGAGAGAGGTGGATGGGGGGATTCCAGTTATCCTTTAATGCACTAGGGATGAC
>JASDQU011378238.1:7904-21483 GCA_032191745.1 Picea mariana | reverse complement strand
GATGTGTGGACTTTAGAAACCTAAATAGATGCTCTAAGAAAGACAACTATCCCCTACCTAAAATGGAACATTTGCTGCAAAGAATTTCAGGGGCTACTGTTATGTCTTTCCTAGATGGTTTTTCCAACTATAACCAGATCTCTGTCCATTTTGATGACCAAGAGAAGACTGCATTTACTACTCCTTGGGGTACCTTTATGTACGCCAAAATGCCATTCGGATTAATGAATGTCGGGGCCACGTTTCAAAGGGCCATGGACATCGCTTTCATGGGTGAGAAGGACAAGTTTGTCCTCATCTATCTTGATGACATCACAGTTTATTCCAGTAGTCATGAGGAGCATCTAAATCATTTAAAAAGAGTGTTCCCGAAGTGCAGGCAGTTCAGAATTTCATTGAATCCAAAAAAGTCCCATTTTGGTCTCAGGAAAGGCAAGCTTTTAGGCCACATTGTCTCAGCAGAAGGTGTGAAAATTGATCCAGCTCGGGTGGAGGCAATTCAGAGGTTGTCCTTGCCAATGTCGAAAAAGGATATTCAATCGCTGCTCGGTAAGATAAATTTTGTTAGAAGATTTGTTCCAAATTTTGTCGAGTTAGTAAAACACATAACATGTATGTTGAAAAAGGGGTCTGAGATAAAATGGACAGACAACGCAAGGAATTCATTTCAGGATATCAAATAGGCTATCATGGAATCCCCGACTCTGATCAGTCTGGATTACAGCAAGATTTTCTACATTTTTTTCCTTTGCTTCTTATGACACAGTGGCAGCAGTCCTGCTACAGAAAGATGATGAAAATATGGATCACCCAGTTGCTTTCTTCAGCAAAACACTCAGAGATTTTGAACTAAGGTATGATCCTATTGAAAAACAAGCCTATGCTCTCATAAAATATTTAAAAGCTTTCAGAATTTATATCCTCCACTCAAAAGTCATTGCATATGTTCCTTCACCCTCCGTGAAAGATGTTTTGACTCAGCTTGATATTGATGGAAATAGAGCTAAATGGATTTCAAAGTTGATTGAGTTCAACATTGAAGTGAAGCCCACCAAATTGGTAAAAGGCCAAGGCCTTGCTAAGCTTTTAATGGAGGAAAATCATGAGCTGCTGGACATAAATTTCATAGGAGAAAATTCAGCGAATTTGCAGACAAAGCTGGCAGCAGATGAACAACATAACAATCAACAAGTGGCAGAGCATTTGTCTTCTTATGAATGGTACTCAGTTATTATACATTTTTTGCAAAAGCTATAAGTTCCTCCTGAACTCAGTATGACTCAAGCCCGATCCCTTAAACTCAGAGCCATCAAATTTTGCATTTACAATAATCTGTTATATTGGAAAGACCTTGTTGGTTTACTACTCAGATGTTTAGACAAAGAAGAGTCAGTGGAAGTTATACATCAGTTTCATTCAATTGTTTGTGGAGGTCATCATTACTGGAAGACCACAGTTCATAAAATTATAGGGGCTGGATACTATTGTCCTTTTCTTTTCTCAGATGTGTGTGCCTTTGTCAAAGCTTGTGATAAATGTCAAAGATTCACAGGAAAACAATAGCTAAAATCCTTGCCTCTGAGACCTATAGTAGTGAATGGCCCTTTTCAGCAATGGGGTTTAGATTTTATAGGTGAGATAAATCCTTCATCTAGTGGTCAACATAAGTGGATCTTAGTAGCCACAGATTATTTTACAAAATGGATAGAGGCAATTCCCACCAGGAATGCCACTCACCAGGTTGTCATGAAGTTTCTTTATGAAAATATCTTGAGTAGATTCGGCTGTCCCAAAAGGCTGGTAACAGATAATGCAACAACATTCAAAGTAGAAGCATTGGTAGACATGTGTGAATCAATGGGAATCCAGTTGGTACATTCGACCCCCTACTACCCTCAAGGTAATGGCCTGGTCGAATCATCCAATAAGAGCTTAATCAAAATCATCAGAAAAATGTTAGAGGAAAACAAAAAGAATTGGGATTCTAAACTGAAATTTTCTCTATGGGCAGACAGAGTAACTATCAAAAAGTCCATAGGAACGTCTCCATTCAAATTGGTCTATGGGACTGATGCCATTTTTCCTGTTCAGTTAATTTTACCAGTGGCTAGATTCTTTCAGGAAGAGCAAACTGAGTCAAATGATATGGTAAGAAGAATGCTTGATTTGGTGGAACTGCAGCAGGCCCACAAACAGTTAGTGGACAGATCAGAGGCTCATCAAAAGAAGATAAAAGATACTTTTGACAGAAAGGCAAAGGTGGATAATTTTCAGGTTGGTGACTGGGTTATGAAATGGGATGTTCTCAGACAGGATAAAGGCAAACATAACAAGTTCAATTCTTTGTGGACCGGCCCTTTCATGATAACTCAAGTACAGCACAAAAACACATTCATTCTGCAGAATTTGGGAGGTGAAGAAATGTTCGGTGGCCCAGTCAATGGGTGATTTTTGAAACTCTATTTTGTCTAAGGCTGTGAAGCCTGGACATTGTAATTTTAGTTTTAGTCTTTATATTTACAGAATAACTCCATGCCCAATGGAAACACTAGCAGATAGTTTTTAGTTTTCTTTTCAGGAAAGGCATTCGTTCTGTGGTTCTTGAAACCTCATAGGGAGGCATTCATCCCCAATAGGAGCCAGTGTTATTTCCTCAAATAAATTGGTGGAGATTTTTCTTTTGAGGTGATAGGTTGTGGTCCAAAATTTATTTCTAAATTTTTGTAGGTAGGTTAGAGAGTCTATTTTTTGTAAATAAGCTCAGAAATAACTTTTGATTTGGTTTGGTCAAGCAAAAGACAAAATCTTAGGTTTCGGTGGTTTAGGCGAGCCTGAAACACGCTCATTAACCACCGAAAGCCTTTGTTCCCGGTAGTTAAGAGGGAAAAGAAAAAGCGCGGTTAACTACCGAAAAGATTTCAACAGGAAAAATGAAAAGCATGTGCTTTCGCACGAGCCAATTGTCAATTGGCGCAATGATGAAAACATAACCGCCAAAAGCCCATGGAGGTGGTAAGGTATGCATGTTCTTGTTGTATCTATCCGAAGATTGATATTTTATTGTCCTTTCAACTGCATTTGTCATTTCAAAATTAAGACTTGGCAAAGATATAGAAACTCATGCGTGTTTCCCGACTAACAGAAATGATTAGTCACGTAGCCCCTCACCATTTCCAGTCACGAGTACACAAATCCATTATGACCCCGATTAATCTCTGATTTGATCTCCATTCATTATCAATTCGAATTCGGGAGTTATTGAGACAATCTTGAGCCCGTGATTTCATCAAGCAAACGCATATCCAGAGATCATAATCCCGTTTCTTGTGGTGATCGTCGAGCGCAGTTAGAGTACAACAAATTACTATCAAGCCAATTTTCATACCAATCAAGCCAGGTCGAGTCATCAATTAGTTCAAAGCCCATACTGTTTCAATTTAAATGTATATCTCACTGAAACTCGAAATTTTCGGTATGTTTTCAGTCAGTCTGTTACCTAAACTCGGTTAGTGATTAAGCTTTGCGATCCGAACTCTATGTCACCCTGTCCCATTTGCTTTTCTATGAGTCATACTCTCTATCATCCTAAATCATAGAGTCTTTGTCTCCCTGGCACAAAGTTTTTCCTTAATCGCAGGTACAGTCAACATTTACTAATGCCAAAATCAGGGTCAGTTCTAAGGGATGAATTGGATGGATTTTGGTACCTTGAGGCACACCCTGAGGTCGCTGAGTTCTTCAAGCAGACTGGAGTCTATACGTATTGTGAAAAACTGGCAGATTTTCATCAACAGGTGTCTGATACTTTTGCTAGCTCGTATGATAGAAGAACAACAACAGTGGGAAAGGAGCAGTTTGTGGTTGATGAGGTAGCCATAGCTGAGTTCACTGGTCTTCCCAGAACATGCGATTGTTGGTTCAAATCAACTATACCTTCAAACATTGAATTTAGGTCCTACCTATAGCCTCTGCACAAAGATCTTACATGGAAAAAAGACATACCAATGTCTTATCTGGAACCTAAATGGAAATCTCTTCTGAAGGCAATATTTGTCTATATCACCTGTGAAGGTAGATACAACAGAGTCATGTTCTACCACTTCAAACTTTTAAATCATTTCACAGGGAGATCTCCCATCAATTTACCATTTTACTTGCACAAAGCCCTCACAAAAATGGCTAGACAGGTCAAGGCCAAGCCCACTAAGGTGGCAAGTAGATTGTCTCATCAAGGACTCATTACTCTCATTGTCAAAGAGTCATTGAAGAAAAGGAAGGTAGATTGGAACTACTTCCTCTTCTGGAATGAATTCCAGACTGACTGGCAACAACAGGAGAAGGGTAAAAAGGCTGCCACTAAGAAGACCATTACTCCTAAAAGCAGTCATAGAAAATGGAAGGGTATCTCACCACCAAGAGATCTGATAGAATCATCCTCTGTTAAAAATAAAAGAACCAAAAGAAAGTTATAGTTTGAGGGTGAGCAGTCCAAGGACCCTACTGAAGGAAGTAACCCTTTAAACCTACCCTATAGTGATTCCGAGCCAGAATAGGAGTTAGCAGAGACACAAGGTAATGTGCATGCTTGACAAGTTGCAAATGATTGTTCCAACTTACCTTCAACAACTCCCCCAGAGGCACACAGTCCATCATTGGCCAAAGCTTCTTCAAGTAAGCCTAAAGCATCTAGGGCACGAAAAATCAATAAAATCCTACAACAAGTCTATGAAATGGAAGTCTTGAAAAGAGTTATTAAAAAGGAAAATACAGACTTGACTGAAAGAAATGCAGATCTCTTCAAAATAAACCAAATCCTCAAAGAAAATCATGATATGATAAAGGACAGGAACAGGGTGTTGATAAGGGAGAACATGAAGCTATACAGGCAACTTAGAATTCTGAGGCTGAAATTAAAAGATTCTCAATCACCAACACAGAAGAAAACATGTTTGGAGACTCTAGCCAACCTAGCTACAACCATGGTAGATATACTGGAGCCTTCCACACAACATGTTGAAGTTCGCAGATATGCACGAACAAGAGTTGCATCGTCCAAAAGACCTTGAACATTCAGCAAAGAATCAAGGTAATCATTTTTGCAAATTTTGAAGTTTTCTTAAAAGCTGAAGTTTCAGTGGTTTAGGCAAACAGGACGACTTTTCATTAACCACCGAAAGCAGAGCTTTTGGTAGTTAATTCACACAGGAGTCTTCTAGGTTAACCACCGAAAGCCTGTCACTGCCAGAATGACCGAATTTTTGCCTAGATCGAGATTTTTGAGTTGGAATGATTTGAAACCTCTTCAAATGGACATTTGTTGAATTGTCAAGTCAGATCCAATAGCTATTTTTTATGGATAAGGGAACAAAGAGGTGTTTCAATCATTTTTGGTACCTTTTACAAAGGCAGAAAATCAGGATTTTTTCCCATAGACTTATAGACATTCAATATTATTTTCCACTTTGGGAAGGCAACTCAATCCAATTATTTGTTCCCCTTCCTAACCTAAATTTAAAGGAAACATTATTATTTTCAACCACCACACAATATAGGATTTCTTTGGCTTTCTCCATCGAAGAAGTGCCAATATTTTTTTTTATCAATCTCAAGAGACCCTGTCTACTTTAGAGATTTACCATTTGGAGATATCTTGATGTTTTCATAAACATATTTAATTTTATAATAAAAATCTAGTGGATAGAAAAAATCCCCTTAGAGAAAGATATCATTTCTAGTCTTCCATCCACCTTTTTAGTCCTTCAATAAGAGATGGGTTCTCATGAAAACCCTTTTGTAGTGTCCCCAAGGCCGAGCCCCGTTACAGAACATGATATATGCAATGAATTGTAAATATGTTCTATAGGCTGGTGAGCCAAGTTTTGTATAAGTTGGAAGGCTTATGTGGTTGTTAGGCTAGGAAGCCTAAGTGTTTGAAGGCCAGGAGCCTGTTGTTGTACTTGTATGTATGCAGAATATTTAATAAAATATAAGCACTGCCAGGTGCAGACCTACCACGATGAATGAGTGAAGGGGGACTGAGCATCCACAAAGTGGGAAAGGAACTAGGGGCTGGAAGGTGGGAAAAGGGGCTAAGTGTTGAGCCTAGGGGCTAAGCTTAGGGGGCTTAAGCCTGGGAATAATATTTTAATATTATTCCAAAAGATATGAGCATCATATGTTTTTATCCTAAGTCCTTTTGGAAGGACACGTGAATTCCCAAGTTGTGGGAGGAACACGTGCTAGTGGAACGCATGCAGTCCCATGGGTGACAAGTGTCAACCCTAGCGCATGCACTAAAAGGATTGGACGAGCCGTGAGAAGGGTTCCTCCTCCATGGAACTCAGGGATGGCCAAAAGGGAAGGGGGGTCTGACTCTTGTAGCAAAACCCTCATACCTCCTCTGAACCGAGGAGGCGTGTATCTGTGTTTGTCCGGATAGTTGGTACATCCCAGGGTCTGAACCGTCTGAACCTGCGTGACCCCTTGCGTGGATTGTCTGTCACGCATTCCCAACACCAGGGCATGAGTCTAACCTGGGTAAGGGGGAAGGGAAATGGAATTCTGCCGAGGAAGAGAGCCTATGTTTGTTCTGCGAAATCCATGTACACCACACCCTTTGTTCTGAGAGCCGAGAAGATTATGTCCGTCTGAAAAGCCAGTTCACTCCTTACCCGTTCAAAACCAGGGAGTCTGTGTAATTTTCTGTGTGGATTGTTGTCACGCGTTTCCAGAACCAACACCATGAGACCTTGTCGCCATTGCTGAGCCTGTGTGAGAAGCCTGAGTCTGTATTCCTGATTGTCTGTGGTGGTCACATAGTGCTGGTCTGTGCGTAGCATACTAGCCAGAGTAAGCCTATGCTAAGATTGTGTATGACCTCTCTCCAGGTGAGGGAGGTGGTGGATGTTGGAAGAGGCAGGTTGTCAGGCCTGCGAGTGACTCTTTCCAGGTGGAAGAGTTTGCTGGGAAGTGTTTTCTTCCAGAGAGTGTCCAGCACCAGCTATGGGCTCTGAGACTTCTTGATCCGGCCTATTGCCGAGACCCAGAGGGGAGGTTAGCACCGATGGACTGTGCGTGTGAAGGTGTATACTCCCGGGTGGAACAGGCATGTGGGGAATGAGGGTCTGGTAGTAGTGGGCGTAAGATGGAATCTTTGGGAAGAATCCTTCCAGATATTTCTGTGTTGTCTTCCTTGTAACCTCAGCCTAGCCTAGGATTCCTTGCCTTGGGGTAGAGCTCGGTCCCAGCTCGGGGGTGACCCACTGTTGAGTTGATGAACAGTGTGGTCTAAGGCTGGGAGGTTCATGGAAGGCCTGCATTTGGTTGGTGATTTCTACAGCTGTTAAAAGATAAGTATCTGAATTATTCTTTGATCATGTTTTGCATGACTGAGATGTTTATGTATCATGTTTTCTGCTGTGAATATGAATTAAATGATAAGGCTAAATGCTTGTTGAATGTAGTAGTAATTCATATGTTTTACTCTGAGTTAAATGTATTATTTTTCTTAAATGCATGTGCTTATAATGTCTGTACGAATTATGTATAAAATCCATGTGCAGATTGGTTAGAGAGAGGTTTGAAAACCTCGGTAGTGAAAAAGGTACACTACACCTTTCCTCCAAATAAGATAAGATATTTCTTCCCCACTTCCTTTGCGAAGGGAAAAATCATAAGAATACGTTGAATTGTTTCTCCATCATTCTTTCATAAGGCACATAAACTCGGCCTTTGGCATGCCCTTTCTGAAGCACATCCCATGATAGTACTTTGTTCGAAATAACTAACTAGAGGAACAACCTAGATTTCAAGGGAGCTTTTAGTTTCCATAATAGATTCCACCATGACTCAATTTCACCTTGATAACCTTCTAAGAACCCACTTATGTATCCTAGGCTAGTACTTTACTCTCCATCCACATAGAAACAACCTTCACAAATATTCCCATTTGATCTCATACCTTCTTAATTAGAATGGTGGGAATCTATAACTCTAGGGACAAATCTGGAATTTTTGTGTAGATAGGGATTTTTGTAGTTTAATCTTAGGATGGGTTGAAACCTAGTATCCAATCAAAGTTACAGAGGCATGCAATGTAATTGGAGTAGGGACCATGGGTCTATACGTGATCCTTGTTGGATCTTGATGTTCTCATGTGATATTTCCTTTGTAGTGTTAGAATTTGGCCCAATGCTTTTATATCCTATGTATTGAAATAGATCGTTTCCAATCCTCCATAAAGGTTTTTTGAAGGACCACTTGTAAGTTTCTTTTCTTTTGAATGGGTGTGATATTTGTGCTCAGATTGACATGTCTAAAAAATTTTACTAAAAAATGAGGGAGATGAAGATGGTAGTGGAGTAGTGGATTCCTTAGGGATAGCTTCCCCAATACTAGAGTATCCAATTCAATGATGTGGGAGGTGAACGGTGGAGGGAAAATAGGAGGGGAATGTAGAGGGGGATGATATAAATTTAAGGGTGGAGTTAGGGCAAGGAGGCCTTCATCTTTCTTGTTGTAATGGAGGAGGGGAGTTAATGTTGTGAAAAATATTACCCTACGGATAGGTTAAGCTCAATTTAGTTGAGTTTTATTCAACTAATATAGAATAGATAAAGTGGAAACTGACATCCCTTGCTCATGTCTATTCACACATGAAAACAAGAAGAGAAAAAGGAAAAGAGAGTGCGCCATTTTTGGAGGTTGTCCTCACTTCTCCTTGTTGCTCCAACGTTGGATCCAATCCTAGCTCGATCATGATCTCCCTCCACTTAAATATAAGGATATTCCTCTTCTATTAATTGCACAAGGTTATATAAAAGAAAATATAACTAAATGAAACAAGCATTCTATTCATATGTAAACTTAAAATAGACATAAGTATGGGAACACACCAAGCTATTATTATTAAGAGAAATAAGAAAGGATTACATCCACGATGTGATGCATATATTCCTCCATTCTTCTCCTCTCCAACCCTTGCATTAATGTCTTGAGATCAAAATGATGATGCTTAAATGGATTCCTTTGCCCTCTCACCTTGGAATTCCCTCATTATATAAGATTTCGAGGCTTAACCACCATGGAGAAGATCACTCACTAAATCCACTAAATTGGGATCTCCAAGATATTTAGGGAGAAAATATCTCTGAAGGATTTTAGGGAGAAAAATCAAGGATTTTAAGGAGGAAATATCTCTCAAGATCCACCAAATTAGGATTTTGGTTTGAGAAAATATCTCAACCATCCATGAAATTCTCAACTTATCCTTGAGATTAGGCAACTATATCTAAGGTGGATTCTTACACTAAATTAATTTCCTTTTTTTAATAAACATGAATAATATATATGGACATAGTATTTTGACCTTCATATGATAAATTTCTCTCCTAACATGTATAAGGATTATGAAAAAATCTCTTTCATGGTGTCAAGGTGTTATGACACTTAGTAAAGTTCATGCGACACTTAGTGACACTTGTGACACTTAGGTGTAAATAGGTGTGATACTTAAGTGTGACATTTTGGTGTGTAAAATATGCCCCCTAAAGTGTGAGGTCAAAAGAGAAGTTGATGGCCAAAACACCGTACAAAATATTAATATAAGGGCACTAGAGTAGGAGAGCCTAGCATAAGCTGTTAAAAAAACATTAAATAGTATCTGAGTATATGTATCATTCCCGAGAAAGGCATACCTATGCTTGGAGTAAATAGACTCAAAGCATGGATTCCAACCAATACACTGCGGATCTATGAAAGAACTAACTAAATATATGGTCATTGGACACACAACATGGATCCATACCTCCAATACTAAATCAAGTCGTAGCTACAAAAAAGTACACAGTGGAGCTACGATATGACAACAACATAGCCATGGACCAATACAAAGAGGATATATGTGACAATGTACATCAGTAAGATTAATCTCCATTGCAACCTAGGTTAGGAAAATAGCACTGGTAGGTTCCAATAAGGTTCCTAGGGTCTTCGTCCTGATCTCGAACTAGTACGATTCTAACCATGTGAATATATGTGTTGATGTCGAACATGGTAGAAACCACTTGATTACTAGTCATTAATGTATACCATTAACAAGTGCAAGAAAAATCACTAGTGATGTCAATGAATCCCAAGGTACCTCAGTACAATCCAACAAATGTGAATCAATGAGTTGAAGTTAGATACTCAGCGGAATCTTCCGATTAGGGACCAATGATGTAAACCCACTGGCGAAAGCAAGGAAACTTGTCATTGAAGCATGCATGTTCCAAGGCACTAGTTGGTTTCTAAGTCTAATTCTCGGATAATTTGTTGAAGTCAACATGAATAAACTCGTCAAAGGAGGGCCATGATTTACCCCCCATCATTGACACAAAATTGATTAGGATAGTGATTTTAGATGATAGAGAAAATGTGGACAGACTAATGCGGGTATGAAAAATGGATAATACTACAGAGGTTGATTGAAGTTTAAACTTCCCTTTAACATTGTACGACACAACAAGTGACTTGGTAGCAATGAATCGACGATTACCAAGAAAATGATGTGATGAAAACCAAAGGTTCTCTTCAAAGGAGTTGAAAGAGTATGACGATAGATAGAATTGGTATGACTCAAAGAAAAATGAATTTCCCAACTATAAGCAGAATCCAGACAAGTGCCATGTCCAAGGATGACCAAGAGCAGCTACCATAATGTTTCAAAATCTTGAACCACTTCCCAAATTCCACCCCCCCCATCCAGATAGATGAGTACATCTTTATTTTTTAACAATCTTGAGGAGGATAAAATATGCTTAGTACAACTCACCTTCTATAATTTCCTCTTCACATGTTTAACGAACTTGAAGAAGTAAGGGTTCGATCCCATATGGGTCCTTCAATGAATAATTTTACGAGTCCAAAGAAGGTAAACTTGGTGGTTTTTCATGTTTAGGGAGTTCGAAAAGAGCTTAAAGGAAACTCCAAAGTTGACTTTTTCATAAATTTAGTCTCCCAAGCCCGAAAAAGTATAAAACGATACAAGATAGAACTCTTCTAGCTGAAAGAGGCTAGAGTATTCCTTTTTCGTAATTAGTCTTACAAGGCCGAAAGGGTGTAAAATACCACTTGAAATATGCCATTTCAAAACTTTTAATGAGTGTGAAAGGAAACAATCTCCCTCGACAATCTTTTCATGTTCAGGGAGTCTAAAAAGAGATTAAAGGATACTCCAAAGAGTTCCTTTTTTGTATATCTTTTACGAGTCTGAAAAAGTGATAAATTATACTCGGTATTCTCATGTATTTACGAGAATGAGAAATAACAAATACTAAGCTCGGTGGTATATTTCATTTTTTCACGAGCTTGAAACTAGAAAATAAACTATGTTGAGCATAGTTTCATTTTTACACAAGCTTGAAATAGAGAAAAACTATGCTTGGTACTTCCCAATGTAACGTACAAAGGTTTTAGGTGATACCAATGGGGGTTTGGTACTTTTCCCCCAGCTTGAAAATCTAGTGGCTTAACTCAAACATGATGTACATAGGCTAGAGACATGCCCCCCATGCTTCGTTTCGTCTACCAACTCTTATCAATTTTCGTACCCAAATAGAATCCTGGTTATTAATAGGTAAATGTTCACCAGAGAGGGAGGGAGAAAGAGGTTCAATTGACACAAGAGGATGAAATGAAGGTTTAGTTACAAGTTCTAGTGAAATATTCAACTCAACATTTACGAGATCTAGTGAAAGACTCAAAAAAATGTTTACGAGATCTAGTGAAAGACTTGACTCAATCAAAGGGGGATCTGTTTCATTTTTTAATGAGCTTGACATAGAAAAAGGAAATATTCTCATGGCCTCTAGGTTCGATCCCCAAACCTATGATTCATTTTTTAATGAGCTTGACAAAAAAATAGGAACTTTGCTCATAGCTAGTTTCATTTTTACACAAGCTTGAAACAAAGAAAAACTATGCTTGGGGTAGCTTTCCTTTTTAAACAAGCTTGAAATAGAGAAAAACTATGCTTGTGGGTACTTGTTTCATTTTTTAATGAGCTTGACATAGAAACAATAACTATTCTCGTGGCTGGTTTCATTTTTTAACGAGATTGAAACTAGAAAATAAACCCTGCTCGCGGCTGGTTTCATTTTTTAACAAGATTGAAACCAGAAAATAAACCATGCTCAGGGATGGTTTCATTTTTTAACAAGATTGAAACTAGAAAATAAACCTTGCTCAAGGCTGGTTTCATTTTTTAATGACCTTGAAACCAAAAAAAAACCTTTCTCATGGCTGGTTTCATTTCTTAACGAGCTTGAACCAGAAAATAAACTGTGGTCAAGGCTCACTACGATGGCTTCCAAGAGGTCTTAATCAAACAAAAAAACAACACTCTGGAAGGAATACATGGTAAGGGACTCACTCATATCAATAGGGGGAAGAATAAACTCCAAGTTTCGTGACGATGGAGCTACCATTTCAACTGTCAAAATTAAATACGAAGAAGATGAGCATGCAATGAGAGGATCCTTCTCATAGTTAGTTGAAATCATGGGACATGTTCCATATAATTAACCTGTGGCAGGGTGGATCATGCTTGCATATAAGGAACATTCAGGGAATTCAGATGGTTGGCGATTATATGAGGGCCAATGAATGAAAGTTTTTCTATGGTCACAATGTTTCTTTTATGAGGGAAATACATCACTCAAAAGAGTGTGTACACAATAGCTTTCAGAGAATAAACATAGTCCTTCCCAAGGAACAAATTGAAATCCAAGGGGCCTTGGACTACCATCACATCAATATAGAAAATTTTCCCTCTTAAGGTGACATGTAACCAAGGAAGGATCCCTAAAGGTTCACTACCTCTTCTGTTAAAAGCCAACAAATTCCGAGTACCAGGCATAATTTGAGGGGAACCTAGAGATTTTCGAGAATTTGAGGATAACATAAGTGCCTTCATCTATAATAGAGTGACATATATTTATATCACAAACCTACATAATGATTTGGAAAGGAAATTAGGAAGGAAGGAGAGGTGTCGTCAGTCTATTCCAATCAAAGGAAATGGCCTCAGTACTTGGAGGGGGTTCCATGGAAACGGGTGAAATGGCCCCTTTTCGAGAGTTATCTTTAGTGAAAAGAAGAACCTAAGTAGTATTTACTTCACTCTTCAAGGGAAGAGTGGGATGGATCGATGGTGGAATAAGGTCTACCACTTGAACTTCAATATCTAAGGGGGAAAGAGTGGGTCAACGATCGATGATGGAACCAGGTCAACCACTTGAACTTCACTCTCCAAGGGAAGAGTGGGATCAACTGACGACTAAATCATATCGAACACTTTATCAACCAATGGTTGGTCAATAGAAATCTTATGGTAACCAGTTGGAAGTTTTTGTTGGGAAACAGAAATCTCTTCCAACAAACTTGAAGCCTCATCCATACAAGGGAAAAGGCAAGTTTGATGACTTCCTTCACATAACCTACAATGAAACTTCACTCTACCTTTCTTACTTCCAACTTTACTATCACTAGTTGATGGGTTATCACCAATGTGACTTGAGGCAGTTGGCGACATGGGATG
>JASDQU011378237.1:13343-24042 GCA_032191745.1 Picea mariana | reverse complement strand
CTCAGGATCATACCAGGTCCATTGGACCTTTACAAGCCCTATGGATAGATTCTGGAGTTGTTTGATTTGTTGGTCTAGAATTCATACTAGATGCACTTGAAAAGTTCTTTCTTGCTCCACCTGAATCACATTCCAATCAATAACATGATTAGCATCAGGTATATATTTCTTAAGCAATGATACATAGAATACATTATGTATAGACATAGATTCAAGTAATGCAATCATGTAAGATATTGGTCCAAACCTCTCTAGAATTTCAAACGACCCATAATATCTGGATGCCAACTTGGAACAGTTTCCAAACTTTAGGGAACTTTTGTTGGCCTTCACCTTCAATAAAACATGATCACCCACTTTAAGTTCCCTATGAGTTCTACCCTTGTCAGCATAGCTTTTATGCCTATCTTGGGAAACCTTTAAATTATGTTTTATCTTCAACATTTTCTCTTCCATTTCCCTGCGCAACTCTGGCCCAATCACTGCTTTGTCAGTTGGGTTGTCCCAGCTTATTGGTGTGTTGCACTTTCTACCATAAAGTGTCTCAAATGGGCTCATCTTCAGTGATGCTTGGTACCCATTGTTGTAGGAAAATTCTACCAAGTGTAGATAATCTTCCCATTTAGATGGTTTTTCCATCACGTACATCCTTAGCATATCCTCTATCACTTGGTTCGCCCTTCCTGTTTTCCCATCAGACTCAAGATGATAAGTTGTGTTGAAGTTTAGATTTGTTCTGAACCCTTTGAATAATCCCTTCCAGAACTTTGAGGTAAAATTTGGGTCTCTGTCTGACATAATTTTCTTTGGTATGCCATGCAAGCATGCTACTTCCCTCATATAAATATCAACAAAATTGGTTGTTCTTTGAGTAACCTTCATAGGAATAAAATGGGAAGATTTGGTAAGCTTGTCCACCAACACCATGATAGCATCATGTTGCTTGCTTGTTCTGGGAATTTGGTGATGAAATCCATTGTCACCACTTCCCACTTCCACTTAGAAATGGGAAATGGCTGCAGCAACCCAGATGGGTGTCTAATATCTACCTTGACCTTTTGACACTCCAAACATTTAGTAATGTATTCAACAATCTCCTTTTTCATTTCTGGCTAATAATATTGGCTCTTGACTGTTGAAACTATTTTCTGATAACCTGGGTGTCCAACATAAGGTACATTATGCATCTCTTTAAAATCATACTCCTCAATTCATGATAATTGGGTACATCAATTCTATTCCTTTATAGGAGAATTTCATCAATTCATAATTCATAATCTTCAACTTTTTGTTGCATTTTTCCTTGTTGTAATTTTGTTACCAACTCCATGTACTGCAAATCTACTTTCGCAGCCTCGGAATTTTTTCCTTTAAGATTAGTTTGATACATGATAATGGTTGTAGCATGAAGATCATGCACTCTCCTACTGAGTGCATAAACCACTTTGTTCTCTTTTCCTTTGATATGCTTAATATCAAATTCATACTCACACAGGAATTCCAACCATATTCTCTGCCTAGCATTCAAAGTTGGTTGATCAAACAAATATTTCAGACCATTACGGTTTGTCCTCAACTCAAACCTCTTTCTCGTGAGGTAGTTCCTTCACTTCTTCAAGGCATGAACTATGGTTTCCAACTCCAAATCATGAGTGGCATAGAGCCTTTCATGCTATTTCACTTTTATGGATTCAAAACATATCACAAACCCATTATGACTGAGGAATCCACCAAGTCCTTCTTTGCATGCATATGTGCAAATCACAAAATCTTCATTTGGATCAACAATCCTCAGAAATAGAGCATTGGTTAACAACTAATTCAATTTCTGGAAGCTCTTTTCACATTTTGTTGTCCATTGAAACTTCACCCCCTTCCTTTTCAAGGAAGTGATTGGGTGATCAATTCTCAAAAACCCTACAATGAATCTTCTGTAGTACCCAGCTAGACCCCTGAAGGATTTGATTTCTGTCACATTCTTAGGTGTTGTCCACCATTTAATACCTTCAATATTTCTAGGGTCCACTGCAATCCCTTCTTCCGATATGATATGCCCCAAATAGTGAATTTGGTTTTGATCAAATGAGCACTTGCTCAATTTGGCATACAAGTGGTTCTCTCTTAGCACTTTTAACACCATCCTCAAGTGATGCTCATGTTCTTCTTATGACTTGGAATATACAAGGATTTCATCCAAAAAGACAATGACAAACGTGTCTAAGTATTCCCGGAAAACACCATTCATCAAGCACATAAAAAAAGTTGGTGCATTTGATAACCCAAATGGCACTATTGTGAACTCATAATGACCATACCTTGTCCTGAAGGCGGTCTTGTTGTTGTCTTCATCTCTGATCCTTAATTGATGATATTCTGACCTAAGATAAATCTTTGAGAATACCCTTGCATCCTTTAACTAATCAAAGATATCATCGATCCTTAGCAAAGGATACTTGTTCTTTATTGTCACTTTCTTCAATTGTCTGAAGTCAATGCACAATCTCAATGTCCCATCTTTCTTCTTCACAAATAAAACTTGGGCACCCCAAGGTGACACACTTGGGCGTATATACCCCTTCTTCAGAATCTCTTCGAGCTACATTTGAAACTCCTTCATTTCTATTGTACTCATTATGTACGGAGTCTTTGATACAGGAGTTTCTCCATGCATCAAATTTATAGATAAATCAATATCTCTCTTTGGGGGTAGTCCTAGTATCTCCTTGAACACATCCTCAAAATATTTCAGGATTGCATGATCCTCCAAATTTGGCACCTTATCCTTAGGTGCTTCCTCCATATGAGCTGCAAATATTTGGTAGCTTTTCCTATAACACTCCTTCATCTACATTGTTGAGATATCTCGGATAATAAATTCCCTAGGAATTCCTTGGACTATTCTCGAGTTCCCTTCCTCATCCGGGAAAGTAAATGTCTTGTTATGATAGTCTAAGAAAACATGGTGTTGGTCCAACCAATCCATACCAATTAGAAATTCATATGAACCCAATGGAAGGATGTTCAAATACACCTTACTACTTATCCCATTCATGTCCACTGGACATGATTTAACCAACCCAACAACTTTTATCTTGGTTCCTATAGTCAGTTGTACCAGCCAAGATTTCTCATGCTTACTTCTTGGAAAATGAAATATTTCCACTACCTTAGGATCTATATAGATATGAATAGCTCCTAAATATATTAAAATAGTAAAGGCATGGTTATTGATCATACCTTCTACTTCGATAATGTGTGATTGAAACTCTGCTTTCTTGTTGTCCAGGGTTGTCCAAGGTTGGCCAGGGCTACATAGATCCCTGGAAAACATATGCCCATGTCCTCCACTATTTCTACTTATTGTACATTGTGGACAACTCTCACTTTGTCACTTTTGTGAGGACAATATCTATACTCATGGTATCCTTTACAACCCCAATATTGAATGGGTTTCTGCCTTGGCCTTTTCCCACCTATCCTAGTCATTTTTTTCTCTCTAAAAGATGAATGTCCTTGAGGACTATTTCTGAAAAAAGGTGGCTTTCTTCCCTTCTGCTTCTGTTCCATCTTATACTTCTTCTTGTCTTCCCAAGTTTTTTGGAAAGTAGGCTTCCTCTTATGCTGATCATATAAACACTTTGATCTCCTTATGGTTTCCTCCAAAGTCTTGGGATCATCATATTGAATCTTGTCACTAGTGAAAGATGGCATCCCACTCAGGTATCTATGGATCTTAATTGTCTCATCCTTGATGAAGGAGAAATACTTCAATAGTTATAAAAATATCTTTTCATATTCATCAATAGTCATTTTGATTAGTTTGAGTTCAAAGAATTCTTTCATATTTTTGTCATAATACCTCTTGGTTAGGTATTTATTCTCAAAATGATTCTTGAATTCCTTCCAAGTCACATTTTTCTACCTGATGTGTTGCACTTGCACAAGTTGATCCCACCACATGGATGTCTTTCCTTTCAACTGATAGATAGAAATTCTTCCTTCTGAGTGAGAAGAATAGTTATGCAATTGGAAGTACATTCTCATGCCCAACAACCATGTCTCAACATCTTCATCCTTCTTGTGTTCACCATCAAAAGTGGAAGGTTTGGTCTTGTTCATTTCTCCTTTCAATTCATTCACCCAAGATCTCTTATGCTTCCTGACAGGGGATGGAATTGAGATACTATGTTCTCTCCTATGATGATGCCTTTGGGAGTGATGGTGATCTTTGCTACCACTCCTTGATCTTCCTTTTCCCTTAGGGGTCCCATGGTTTCTTGATTTGTTGGATCCACTCTCCTTATCCAACTTCTTTTTAATTTTGTCCAAGATCTTCATTAACTTCATATTGAATTATGCATGTTGCTCCTTGGATTTCATAAGCCTTTCATTATCACCCTTGTGTCTCTAGACATCTATATGTAGATTTCTAAGGGTATCATCCAGATTTATGTCTTCGTCCTTTCCTCATGCATGTCCATTGGAGTTGGTTCCTGCCATACCCAACTAGACATTCATCCCTATGATTTCATCTTATTGACTATAGACTATCTGTGTATCATCTGTCACTCTACACTCTGTATTGATTATGTTCTGATAGTTGTTAATTCTGCAAAAATGTGCATCCAACAAAACTTTGTTAGCCTAATTGTTCTTAACAATTTCATGAAAACATGAACTATTATAATTCATTAATATATATCAGACTTCTTTTTTGCTAATTTCCTAAGAAATTGACTATTCAGATCCAATTTATGGGTGAACATTTATCCTCTATTGTTCAAGACCTTTCCAATTCCTGCTTCCATGCTCAATTCTGAGTTTTGAGCAAGAAGTTATGGATACTTGAACAATTTGTCTTTTCAGTGATGCAATCTTGTACATGGATTGTTCCAACTCAGAGTCGAATTAGCTCTTGGATCCATGTTGGATCCCTTATTCAGGTTTACAGGCCTTCCTTACTTATTTATGTGTAGGTCTATACAATCAAGAACCTCATGGGATCTTTCTCTAAGCCCTTTCCTATTCTTAAAACAAAATTTCGGGCGCTAGCCCATTCTTCGGCCCCCAAATTCATGTGACCTCAGGTTGTGAACCAGCACTAAAAAATAGGCACTTATCATGTGCTTTGGGCCTCTTGGGATCAAGAAATTCGGAGCTTTGGAGGATCTTCCTTCATTACAACACATTTTCCCCGAATGCCAATTCTATGAATACTTGGAGGATGTATAGATCGACGATCATCATTCCTTGTTTAGATATATGATGGTTAGGAGCTCTGGGACTTCGGGCTTCATATTTTTCCAAAGAACTTCTCTACAAATCTCCCGAAGTGTCAACTCACCGGATATTCTCTCTCTTGCCTTTATGTTTCATTTCCTGATAAACGGTCAAGATTAACTCTAGCCCTCTGGGAGTTCTCGACTCAAGAAATAGGCAACTCAAATCCTCTAGAGTACCATTTCTTCAGACCTTGGGATCTGGCACCATGTGTCCTCTGTGATCAACGGTCAAGATGGACTATGGCCTTCGAGCCTCCAGAAGTCCTCGACCTCAAATGTTTATGCCTTGAATCCTCCGAACTACGGGATCTACTGCCACGTGTCCTCTCTTGATCAACTATGAGGATTTACTCCATTCTTCGAAGCTTCAGGGTTTTCACCTTCCTCTCACTTCATTCCTTCTTAATGTCGAATTGGTGAACTCTTAGGGTCCACTTAGTACTACACACCCGGGTGCTATGTGGAAGATTCCAAGAAGCGGACACATGGCCCAATATGAGAGGTGACACGTGTCAAGTTCTAACTAGAAAAATCAGTCTTTCAAAAGCACAAAATACATTTACACGTGAAACACATCTTGTGTGTCCACGTCACCCCAGGTGACATCACCAAGCCATGTCACTTTGGTGCTTTGTGACTTCGAAACTTTGGGACTTCGAGACTACGAGACTTCAGAGGTCTGGAATTTCCTCCAACAGTTTTCCACCGAATGTCGAATGCCTAAAAATATTAACCTCATGGGGTCCACATAGTATAGTTGTCACCAATGAAGGTGGTTACACGTGGCCCCGTCGTCGAGTGACATGTGTCAGGTCCCAATCGGTACTAAGGGCCTATCAAAATTTAAAAAACAAGTGACACGTGGCAGACTTAGGGTAGGTCCACATCACCCTAGGTGACGTCATAGTGCCATGTCATATCTGGTGCTTCGAGACATTAGGGATTTCTTATCATCGACACTTTCTCAAGCCTCTCAAACTATCAAACTGTCGAACAGGTCCACATCACCCCTGGTGACATCATCATGTCACGTCACTTCAGAAAATAGGGACTTCGGGGATTCCTTCTCATCTACACATTTCCAAAACTCTTGAACTGTTGACTGTTAACAACTGCTTCCCGTAGCTTCAGGACTTCGGTGATTTCTTCATCGTGCAATCTCCAATAGATTTCCACAAACATCAAACCACCGAACCACTTGGGAAATCCAATGGTTCTCCTCCTCCCGAATTATCTATGGTTGAGAGTCACTCTGGGACTTCGAAGAATTTCGTTGTTGAACACCCCACAACCCCGAAACTGTCGAATTCTAAACATTGCTTAATCTGAGGACACGTGTCCCTGGAAATGGATGGTCTGGATTAGTTTTGGACTTTGGTAATTTCCTTTGCTATAGTTTTAAAACGATTGGAGGGAGAAGTCCAAAGGACTTTTGTGCTTAACCTCCGATCACCTTCCATGGATCCGACAGTTGTGGGGGATCTGTCTTCTTTCGAACAGATCCAACCACCCAAATTTAACTTTGTGGCCCAATACCACGTCTATCGTGGTTTATCAAACTGTTATACCTCCTGAGATTCTAAACCCAGCCAAAGTGTTCTCTCAACGCCCTCTTGGCACTCTATATATCAATTCCTTGTGGAATTTTTTACTCCAAATTCCGCATTCATGGCCCATCCAGGTTCAGTGTTAAAACCATGGGCTTTGATATCAAATTGTAACATCCCTGGCCTTCCATGTCAAGAACACCTACAAAAAATATCTACTATGTAAAACCTATGATATACATATATATAATGCAATTTTAACAGATATAAACATTTTGTTCATACACATATTCATGTGGAAGTGACAATAAACACATACATGCAATAAACAGAGGAAATTATGATAAACTTCAAACATGTACTTAACACAACATGTAAAATTAGCATAGAATTGGTACATATATTTTTATGAGAAAACCACCAACTACGTGCATACCTTCCAAAAAGCTCCCATCCTTAGACCACACTACTCCAAGCTATCAACAATGGATCACCCCCAAGCTGGGACTAAACTCCACCTGAGGTAATGGAAATCTTAGGCTAGGCTAAGACTACGAAAAGTTTCACAATGCAACGGGAAGGATTCCCTCCAAGGAGCCTACTTACACCCACCGCTCACAGAATCTCATTCCCCACATTCATGTCCCACCCCGGGAATATACACCTTCAATGTTCCATAGTCCATCGACTGCTAATCTTCCCTTCTAGGGATTCAACAATAGGCCAGATCAAGAATTCTCAGAGCTTTGTAGTTGTTGTTGGACTCCCTCCAGGATAAATCACTTCCCAACAATCTATCTCACCTAGAGAAAGTTGCTCACAGGCCTAAAACCTGCTTCTTCAATCCATAGGCCTGACAACCTGCCACTTCAAAACCACGGGCCTAAAAACCTGCCTCTTTTGTCTAGCTCCTAAGTCAAATGGGTAACCACAGTAGCTAAATCGGGTAAGGTAGGGTACGAGCTTAGCAAAAATATTAGTGTGTGTAAGTTATAGAGGTTCACGATGGCAGAGGGTTAAACAATGGCAGAAAATGGTTGACTGTGTGTCTACTCAGTGCATGATTAAATGGGGAAAAGGATGGAAAAAATGGTCAATGAACCCCCACAACAATGGATTTTCCCACATAAATCTGCATGCGTCATGTATGACACATGGCTCTCTAGGAGCTCGTTCCTCTCCCAAAGGAACTTAGGATAACAGGGTTTATTTCCCAAGATGTTGTATTTTAGGAAATACATTATAATATTCCCTTGGGTTAAGCCCTCAAGATTATCCCCTTTTTCCTAGCCTCTCAACCCCCTTCCCTTTCCCTTCCTAGTGGAGCTTAGTCCCCCATAACTCTTTCTTCGTGGTTGGTCTACACGTAGTGATGTATTTTTATTAATGAACTGCATAATTACATATACAAAAATAGGCACAATGGCCTTTGCATCTAGGCTCTCCGGCCTAATAAGCACATAATCTTCCCAGCTTATAAACACTTGGCTGACCAGCCTATACACATCATTAAACATCATTACAATTCAGTAGGGGCTCGACCTTGGGGTATTACACCATGGTAGCTTGAAATGAACCAAAACATGTGCAAAGAAGAGTTTAGTAATGGCCTAAGTTGTGATACTCTTTTTATAGGGTTTCAAAATGACCATCTTAGAGAATCGATTGACGACCACAAAAACACAATCATGAAAATGTTTGTTCGAGGGAAACCCTAACTTGTAATCCATGGAGATAGGCTCCCAAGGATTTTCTAGTGCAGGGATAGGAGTGTACAACTCCTACTTCTTGTTGATCATCTTAGCAATGGCACATGAAATGCATGATCTAATGTACTGACCAACATCATGTTGAAGCTTGGGATAGTAGAAATGTTTCTGAAGTATTACTATTGTCTTCTCCACCCTGAATTTCCCTACAACCTGATTGTAGTCTGCCTCCCAAATTAGCTTTGCATGTCACTTGAAGGAACAAAAAGACAATTGAGATAGCACAAGAGTGTATCCTAGATATGTAAGTTCGAAACTTGTTTTCGAGCACTTAGGGTATGATAATTAGCAATGAAGTCAAAGTAATCGATTTTTAATTGTGGCCACCTAGAGGTATCATGACCATAGGTGTTAAGAACTATGGTGAGGGCCAAAACTAGGGGGAAATTGAGGTATTCAACAACACAATTGTAACTACCTTTCTTGTACTTAATATTCAGGTGGAATTGTTGCAAATATGTGGACCATTTCTGATGGTGGTCATTTGTAGCTTTCCTTGTGTCTGCATGAATTGCAAAGGCTTGTGATCAGTTTGGATGATCATTTCCTTTCCTAGAACATAATTCTTCCAATGTCAACATGCATGCACAATGGAGTAAATATCTTTGTCATAGGTGGAATACCTGCAAACAACATTAGATGGTTTTTCACTATGATATGTAATCAGATTTCCCTGTTAAGTGAGGATGACACTTATAGCATATTCATAGGCATTTTCCTTGATCTCAAATGACTATTGTAGATATATTAATATGAGTACTGGTGTGGAACAGAGGCAGTGTTTATGATCTTGGAATGCTTTTTTCTTTCATTTAGACAAGAAAAAATTTCCTTATCTCCCCCCTTGGTCACTTTACTTAAGGGCCAATTTATATGAGATAATCCCAACACAAACTTGCAGTAGAGGTTGGTGAGGCCCAAGAAGCTATGGAGATTTTCCAGAGTCATCCAGGCTAGCCAATCCTGAATGAATTGGATCTTGGTCTACCCCACATGAACTCCATGTTTATCCATGATGTATCCTAAGTATTGGATTCTCTACATGCCATCTGAGCATTTCTTTAGGTTGGCATATAACTTGCGTTGTCCAAGGGTGTTAAGGACCTATTGAATGTGTTGTAAGTGCTCTTTCCATGTCCAACTAAAGATGAGGATGTCATTAAAATAGAGCACCAAAAAATATTTTATGAATGGTTTCAATATATCATCCATCATCCTCATGAATGTCATTGGAGCATCAGTTAAGAAAATATGCATGACCAACCACTCAAAGAGGTGTTTTTTAGATTTGAAGGTTGTCTTTCATACACAGTTGTTTCTATCGCAACCTTGTCATAGTCTGAATTCATATCGATCTTGATAAAGAAATTGACACCCTTGAGCTAGTCAAGAAGATCATCAATCAAGGGGATTAAGTATCGGTTCCTAACTTTGATTTTATTCAAGTCTCTATAATCATTACAGAGCCACCCATTCCATGCTTCTTCTCCACCAACACAAATGGGTTCCCACAAGGTGAGGATCTTGGTCAAATTTGGCCCTTGCGAATGAGCTCATGAATTTGATTCTTTATTTCTTCATTATCCATAAGGGAGCATCTATATATTGGACCTATTATCACAAGACTTTTACTTGTGCAAATCCCTCCACAAGATCCAAAACTTTTGTAACAATTGGAAGAATCTACCATTGTCACCAAAGTAGATATTTCCCTCGTTTTAGTGATGGAAGGAGGTCCACCACAAGGGAGGCTTCCCTGGTGACATCAAGGGATCAAACATAAAGACTATCCAATACTAAATATCCCTGTCTTGGTCATCTGGTGGTTATTTCTAGGTCTAGAAGAGGAAATGGAAGGTAACGAGGTAATTGGTTCACTTGTAGGAGACAATAAATAATGTGCAGCATAATATAGACAATTACCAAGATATGAAGCTCAAAATGATTTCTTAGACACTATATGGGCGGGTGGGTCTACATAGGAAAAAGGGTTTCATGTGATGGGTACCATAGTGGTTGAGGTGAAGAGAGGAATCCAAAGGGATAGGTGGAAAATAAGGGTGCCAAGAAGGGTGGGTGGGTCCATGGAAACAAAATATTA
>JASDQU011378237.1:0-13323 GCA_032191745.1 Picea mariana | reverse complement strand
CTTCACAAATAAAACTTGGGCACCCCAAGGTGACACACTTGGGCGTATATACCCCTTCTTCAGAATCTCTTCGAGCTACATTTGAAACTCCTTCATTTCTATTGTACTCATTATGTACGGAGTCTTTGATACAGGAGTTTCTCCATGCATCAAATTTATAGATAAATCAATATCTCTCTTTGGGGGTAGTCCTAGTATCTCCTTGAACACATCCTCAAAATATTTCAGGATTGCATGATCCTCCAAATTTGGCACCTTATCCTTAGGTGCTTCCTCCATATGAGCTGCAAATATTTGGTAGCTTTTCCTATAACACTCCTTCATCTACATTGTTGAGATATCTCGGATAATAAATTCCCTAGGAATTCCTTGGACTATTCTCGAGTTCCCTTCCTCATCCGGGAAAGTAAATGTCTTGTTATGATAGTCTAAGAAAACATGGTGTTGGTCCAACCAATCCATACCAATTAGAAATTCATATGAACCCAATGGAAGGATGTTCAAATACACCTTACTACTTATCCCATTCATGTCCACTGGACATGATTTAACCAACCCAACAACTTTTATCTTGGTTCCTATAGTCAGTTGTACCAGCCAAGATTTCTCATGCTTACTTCTTGGAAAATGAAATATTTCCACTACCTTAGGATCTATATAGATATGAATAGCTCCTAAATATATTAAAATAGTAAAGGCATGGTTATTGATCATACCTTCTACTTCGATAATGTGTGATTGAAACTCTGCTTTCTTGTTGTCCAGGGTTGTCCAAGGTTGGCCAGGGCTACATAGATCCCTGGAAAACATATGCCCATGTCCTCCACTATTTCTACTTATTGTACATTGTGGACAACTCTCACTTTGTCACTTTTGTGAGGACAATATCTATACTCATGGTATCCTTTACAACCCCAATATTGAATGGGTTTCTGCCTTGGCCTTTTCCCACCTATCCTAGTCATTTTTTTCTCTCTAAAAGATGAATGTCCTTGAGGACTATTTCTGAAAAAAGGTGGCTTTCTTCCCTTCTGCTTCTGTTCCATCTTATACTTCTTCTTGTCTTCCCAAGTTTTTTGGAAAGTAGGCTTCCTCTTATGCTGATCATATAAACACTTTGATCTCCTTATGGTTTCCTCCAAAGTCTTGGGATCATCATATTGAATCTTGTCACTAGTGAAAGATGGCATCCCACTCAGGTATCTATGGATCTTAATTGTCTCATCCTTGATGAAGGAGAAATACTTCAATAGTTATAAAAATATCTTTTCATATTCATCAATAGTCATTTTGATTAGTTTGAGTTCAAAGAATTCTTTCATATTTTTGTCATAATACCTCTTGGTTAGGTATTTATTCTCAAAATGATTCTTGAATTCCTTCCAAGTCACATTTTTCTACCTGATGTGTTGCACTTGCACAAGTTGATCCCACCACATGGATGTCTTTCCTTTCAACTGATAGATAGAAATTCTTCCTTCTGAGTGAGAAGAATAGTTATGCAATTGGAAGTACATTCTCATGCCCAACAACCATGTCTCAACATCTTCATCCTTCTTGTGTTCACCATCAAAAGTGGAAGGTTTGGTCTTGTTCATTTCTCCTTTCAATTCATTCACCCAAGATCTCTTATGCTTCCTGACAGGGGATGGAATTGAGATACTATGTTCTCTCCTATGATGATGCCTTTGGGAGTGATGGTGATCTTTGCTACCACTCCTTGATCTTCCTTTTCCCTTAGGGGTCCCATGGTTTCTTGATTTGTTGGATCCACTCTCCTTATCCAACTTCTTTTTAATTTTGTCCAAGATCTTCATTAACTTCATATTGAATTATGCATGTTGCTCCTTGGATTTCATAAGCCTTTCATTATCACCCTTGTGTCTCTAGACATCTATATGTAGATTTCTAAGGGTATCATCCAGATTTATGTCTTCGTCCTTTCCTCATGCATGTCCATTGGAGTTGGTTCCTGCCATACCCAACTAGACATTCATCCCTATGATTTCATCTTATTGACTATAGACTATCTGTGTATCATCTGTCACTCTACACTCTGTATTGATTATGTTCTGATAGTTGTTAATTCTGCAAAAATGTGCATCCAACAAAACTTTGTTAGCCTAATTGTTCTTAACAATTTCATGAAAACATGAACTATTATAATTCATTAATATATATCAGACTTCTTTTTTGCTAATTTCCTAAGAAATTGACTATTCAGATCCAATTTATGGGTGAACATTTATCCTCTATTGTTCAAGACCTTTCCAATTCCTGCTTCCATGCTCAATTCTGAGTTTTGAGCAAGAAGTTATGGATACTTGAACAATTTGTCTTTTCAGTGATGCAATCTTGTACATGGATTGTTCCAACTCAGAGTCGAATTAGCTCTTGGATCCATGTTGGATCCCTTATTCAGGTTTACAGGCCTTCCTTACTTATTTATGTGTAGGTCTATACAATCAAGAACCTCATGGGATCTTTCTCTAAGCCCTTTCCTATTCTTAAAACAAAATTTCGGGCGCTAGCCCATTCTTCGGCCCCCAAATTCATGTGACCTCAGGTTGTGAACCAGCACTAAAAAATAGGCACTTATCATGTGCTTTGGGCCTCTTGGGATCAAGAAATTCGGAGCTTTGGAGGATCTTCCTTCATTACAACACATTTTCCCCGAATGCCAATTCTATGAATACTTGGAGGATGTATAGATCGACGATCATCATTCCTTGTTTAGATATATGATGGTTAGGAGCTCTGGGACTTCGGGCTTCATATTTTTCCAAAGAACTTCTCTACAAATCTCCCGAAGTGTCAACTCACCGGATATTCTCTCTCTTGCCTTTATGTTTCATTTCCTGATAAACGGTCAAGATTAACTCTAGCCCTCTGGGAGTTCTCGACTCAAGAAATAGGCAACTCAAATCCTCTAGAGTACCATTTCTTCAGACCTTGGGATCTGGCACCATGTGTCCTCTGTGATCAACGGTCAAGATGGACTATGGCCTTCGAGCCTCCAGAAGTCCTCGACCTCAAATGTTTATGCCTTGAATCCTCCGAACTACGGGATCTACTGCCACGTGTCCTCTCTTGATCAACTATGAGGATTTACTCCATTCTTCGAAGCTTCAGGGTTTTCACCTTCCTCTCACTTCATTCCTTCTTAATGTCGAATTGGTGAACTCTTAGGGTCCACTTAGTACTACACACCCGGGTGCTATGTGGAAGATTCCAAGAAGCGGACACATGGCCCAATATGAGAGGTGACACGTGTCAAGTTCTAACTAGAAAAATCAGTCTTTCAAAAGCACAAAATACATTTACACGTGAAACACATCTTGTGTGTCCACGTCACCCCAGGTGACATCACCAAGCCATGTCACTTTGGTGCTTTGTGACTTCGAAACTTTGGGACTTCGAGACTACGAGACTTCAGAGGTCTGGAATTTCCTCCAACAGTTTTCCACCGAATGTCGAATGCCTAAAAATATTAACCTCATGGGGTCCACATAGTATAGTTGTCACCAATGAAGGTGGTTACACGTGGCCCCGTCGTCGAGTGACATGTGTCAGGTCCCAATCGGTACTAAGGGCCTATCAAAATTTAAAAAACAAGTGACACGTGGCAGACTTAGGGTAGGTCCACATCACCCTAGGTGACGTCATAGTGCCATGTCATATCTGGTGCTTCGAGACATTAGGGATTTCTTATCATCGACACTTTCTCAAGCCTCTCAAACTATCAAACTGTCGAACAGGTCCACATCACCCCTGGTGACATCATCATGTCACGTCACTTCAGAAAATAGGGACTTCGGGGATTCCTTCTCATCTACACATTTCCAAAACTCTTGAACTGTTGACTGTTAACAACTGCTTCCCGTAGCTTCAGGACTTCGGTGATTTCTTCATCGTGCAATCTCCAATAGATTTCCACAAACATCAAACCACCGAACCACTTGGGAAATCCAATGGTTCTCCTCCTCCCGAATTATCTATGGTTGAGAGTCACTCTGGGACTTCGAAGAATTTCGTTGTTGAACACCCCACAACCCCGAAACTGTCGAATTCTAAACATTGCTTAATCTGAGGACACGTGTCCCTGGAAATGGATGGTCTGGATTAGTTTTGGACTTTGGTAATTTCCTTTGCTATAGTTTTAAAACGATTGGAGGGAGAAGTCCAAAGGACTTTTGTGCTTAACCTCCGATCACCTTCCATGGATCCGACAGTTGTGGGGGATCTGTCTTCTTTCGAACAGATCCAACCACCCAAATTTAACTTTGTGGCCCAATACCACGTCTATCGTGGTTTATCAAACTGTTATACCTCCTGAGATTCTAAACCCAGCCAAAGTGTTCTCTCAACGCCCTCTTGGCACTCTATATATCAATTCCTTGTGGAATTTTTTACTCCAAATTCCGCATTCATGGCCCATCCAGGTTCAGTGTTAAAACCATGGGCTTTGATATCAAATTGTAACATCCCTGGCCTTCCATGTCAAGAACACCTACAAAAAATATCTACTATGTAAAACCTATGATATACATATATATAATGCAATTTTAACAGATATAAACATTTTGTTCATACACATATTCATGTGGAAGTGACAATAAACACATACATGCAATAAACAGAGGAAATTATGATAAACTTCAAACATGTACTTAACACAACATGTAAAATTAGCATAGAATTGGTACATATATTTTTATGAGAAAACCACCAACTACGTGCATACCTTCCAAAAAGCTCCCATCCTTAGACCACACTACTCCAAGCTATCAACAATGGATCACCCCCAAGCTGGGACTAAACTCCACCTGAGGTAATGGAAATCTTAGGCTAGGCTAAGACTACGAAAAGTTTCACAATGCAACGGGAAGGATTCCCTCCAAGGAGCCTACTTACACCCACCGCTCACAGAATCTCATTCCCCACATTCATGTCCCACCCCGGGAATATACACCTTCAATGTTCCATAGTCCATCGACTGCTAATCTTCCCTTCTAGGGATTCAACAATAGGCCAGATCAAGAATTCTCAGAGCTTTGTAGTTGTTGTTGGACTCCCTCCAGGATAAATCACTTCCCAACAATCTATCTCACCTAGAGAAAGTTGCTCACAGGCCTAAAACCTGCTTCTTCAATCCATAGGCCTGACAACCTGCCACTTCAAAACCACGGGCCTAAAAACCTGCCTCTTTTGTCTAGCTCCTAAGTCAAATGGGTAACCACAGTAGCTAAATCGGGTAAGGTAGGGTACGAGCTTAGCAAAAATATTAGTGTGTGTAAGTTATAGAGGTTCACGATGGCAGAGGGTTAAACAATGGCAGAAAATGGTTGACTGTGTGTCTACTCAGTGCATGATTAAATGGGGAAAAGGATGGAAAAAATGGTCAATGAACCCCCACAACAATGGATTTTCCCACATAAATCTGCATGCGTCATGTATGACACATGGCTCTCTAGGAGCTCGTTCCTCTCCCAAAGGAACTTAGGATAACAGGGTTTATTTCCCAAGATGTTGTATTTTAGGAAATACATTATAATATTCCCTTGGGTTAAGCCCTCAAGATTATCCCCTTTTTCCTAGCCTCTCAACCCCCTTCCCTTTCCCTTCCTAGTGGAGCTTAGTCCCCCATAACTCTTTCTTCGTGGTTGGTCTACACGTAGTGATGTATTTTTATTAATGAACTGCATAATTACATATACAAAAATAGGCACAATGGCCTTTGCATCTAGGCTCTCCGGCCTAATAAGCACATAATCTTCCCAGCTTATAAACACTTGGCTGACCAGCCTATACACATCATTAAACATCATTACAATTCAGTAGGGGCTCGACCTTGGGGTATTACACCATGGTAGCTTGAAATGAACCAAAACATGTGCAAAGAAGAGTTTAGTAATGGCCTAAGTTGTGATACTCTTTTTATAGGGTTTCAAAATGACCATCTTAGAGAATCGATTGACGACCACAAAAACACAATCATGAAAATGTTTGTTCGAGGGAAACCCTAACTTGTAATCCATGGAGATAGGCTCCCAAGGATTTTCTAGTGCAGGGATAGGAGTGTACAACTCCTACTTCTTGTTGATCATCTTAGCAATGGCACATGAAATGCATGATCTAATGTACTGACCAACATCATGTTGAAGCTTGGGATAGTAGAAATGTTTCTGAAGTATTACTATTGTCTTCTCCACCCTGAATTTCCCTACAACCTGATTGTAGTCTGCCTCCCAAATTAGCTTTGCATGTCACTTGAAGGAACAAAAAGACAATTGAGATAGCACAAGAGTGTATCCTAGATATGTAAGTTCGAAACTTGTTTTCGAGCACTTAGGGTATGATAATTAGCAATGAAGTCAAAGTAATCGATTTTTAATTGTGGCCACCTAGAGGTATCATGACCATAGGTGTTAAGAACTATGGTGAGGGCCAAAACTAGGGGGAAATTGAGGTATTCAACAACACAATTGTAACTACCTTTCTTGTACTTAATATTCAGGTGGAATTGTTGCAAATATGTGGACCATTTCTGATGGTGGTCATTTGTAGCTTTCCTTGTGTCTGCATGAATTGCAAAGGCTTGTGATCAGTTTGGATGATCATTTCCTTTCCTAGAACATAATTCTTCCAATGTCAACATGCATGCACAATGGAGTAAATATCTTTGTCATAGGTGGAATACCTGCAAACAACATTAGATGGTTTTTCACTATGATATGTAATCAGATTTCCCTGTTAAGTGAGGATGACACTTATAGCATATTCATAGGCATTTTCCTTGATCTCAAATGACTATTGTAGATATATTAATATGAGTACTGGTGTGGAACAGAGGCAGTGTTTATGATCTTGGAATGCTTTTTTCTTTCATTTAGACAAGAAAAAATTTCCTTATCTCCCCCCTTGGTCACTTTACTTAAGGGCCAATTTATATGAGATAATCCCAACACAAACTTGCAGTAGAGGTTGGTGAGGCCCAAGAAGCTATGGAGATTTTCCAGAGTCATCCAGGCTAGCCAATCCTGAATGAATTGGATCTTGGTCTACCCCACATGAACTCCATGTTTATCCATGATGTATCCTAAGTATTGGATTCTCTACATGCCATCTGAGCATTTCTTTAGGTTGGCATATAACTTGCGTTGTCCAAGGGTGTTAAGGACCTATTGAATGTGTTGTAAGTGCTCTTTCCATGTCCAACTAAAGATGAGGATGTCATTAAAATAGAGCACCAAAAAATATTTTATGAATGGTTTCAATATATCATCCATCATCCTCATGAATGTCATTGGAGCATCAGTTAAGAAAATATGCATGACCAACCACTCAAAGAGGTGTTTTTTAGATTTGAAGGTTGTCTTTCATACACAGTTGTTTCTATCGCAACCTTGTCATAGTCTGAATTCATATCGATCTTGATAAAGAAATTGACACCCTTGAGCTAGTCAAGAAGATCATCAATCAAGGGGATTAAGTATCGGTTCCTAACTTTGATTTTATTCAAGTCTCTATAATCATTACAGAGCCACCCATTCCATGCTTCTTCTCCACCAACACAAATGGGTTCCCACAAGGTGAGGATCTTGGTCAAATTTGGCCCTTGCGAATGAGCTCATGAATTTGATTCTTTATTTCTTCATTATCCATAAGGGAGCATCTATATATTGGACCTATTATCACAAGACTTTTACTTGTGCAAATCCCTCCACAAGATCCAAAACTTTTGTAACAATTGGAAGAATCTACCATTGTCACCAAAGTAGATATTTCCCTCGTTTTAGTGATGGAAGGAGGTCCACCACAAGGGAGGCTTCCCTGGTGACATCAAGGGATCAAACATAAAGACTATCCAATACTAAATATCCCTGTCTTGGTCATCTGGTGGTTATTTCTAGGTCTAGAAGAGGAAATGGAAGGTAACGAGGTAATTGGTTCACTTGTAGGAGACAATAAATAATGTGCAGCATAATATAGACAATTACCAAGATATGAAGCTCAAAATGATTTCTTAGACACTATATGGGCGGGTGGGTCTACATAGGAAAAAGGGTTTCATGTGATGGGTACCATAGTGGTTGAGGTGAAGAGAGGAATCCAAAGGGATAGGTGGAAAATAAGGGTGCCAAGAAGGGTGGGTGGGTCCATGGAAACAAAATATTACAAGTGATAGGTACCATGATGATCAAATAGAAGAGAGGAATACAATGGGGTAGATACGGAATAAGGGTGTCAAAGAGACCACTATACTCTCTTCTTTTACTCCTACGCAGTTATACTCTGGCCTAAAGGATACTACAGTGACAGAATGCCCAAATTTTTAACAGGGAAAATTGTGTAGGAATTTCGCAACCTAGATGCAGGAAGTAGGGTTGCGTAGTAAGAGTGTATTTATGTTGTTGTTTTGTTTTGTTTCTTTTCCAAGGGTTAGGGTTTTTGGGTTCCTACATAAAAGGGTTTTCCATGTGTTATATCTCTTTGATATACATGTAGGTTTAAATAGTAGTACTCGACCCAATATCTCAAGGAACAAACTAAATAGGCTTGATTATACCATTAGTCATACTACCCAATTAGCCAGGTACTAGAGAGTACTAGTATTCCCGAGTATTGTTCTCGATGCCACTATAGTAGTTAGGCGAAGATTAGGTTGATCTTGGGATAGTTTTAGGAGACCTAGGGGACTCCCTATATAATTGAAGGTATGTGGGAGTGATGGTCATGTACAGGTGTTTTCTAATGTAGTACTACTTGAAGGAGTACCAATAGGGGTTACAAAGGTTTCCAACAAGGTGAAATTTTTTCTTTGAGTAACTCATGAAACCATTTGTATTTCATGTGTGTAATCTTCCCCAGCCATAGTTTTTCCCACTGAACAAGAGATCATTGTGCTTTAAAGATGTCGACAATACACATCTCTACCCATAAAAAAAATTGTCCCAAAATTTCTATAGAGGAAAGTGCTCTTATACCACTTGTAAGGTACAATACATATTATATAAAGGAGAAACAAAAATATTACGACAAATACCAACTAAACAAAAATATATAGATAATAATAACACCAACAATGATACCTTTATTGATATAAATCCAAGTTCACTTGCCTCTTTGAGGGGGAAACCTACAGCAGAGTAGAGCTCTATTACAATAATTCTCAAGACAAGACTTTCCCATGCTTTCTACTCCTATTTATATTAATTTTATCTTCTAAATAAGATTCTAGAGGAAAATATTTCTAGAAGAAGAATCCTCTCTTAATTATTTTTACATTAGACTTGTTCACATTATATAGGAATTATTTACTAATGTCGGCATTTATTACATAGAAAACATATTATTCTAGCTATGCCAAATGTTAATTAGGTTAGGTCCCCTAACTATTGGATTACTGAGAGGGGGGGTGAATCGGTAATAGAGCAATTTAGTCCTTTTTAACCATATAATCCAAGTGTTATATCAATGTAGCATTATCATCCAATAATTGCAGAGTAAATAAGCAATGAACAAATGAACAATCATACACATACACAGTACACCAGTGTTTTACGTGGAAACCCAAAGTGGGAGAAAACCACAGAATGTTTTTTCTTATATGTCTTGAAGAATTACATTCATTGGAAGCACCAAATTCCTTTGTTTTCCAGCTGCAACTAGAAAGAGGCTCCAACCCCCTAGTTTCTCAAGCTACAACCTGAGGGAAGCTCCAACTCCCCAATTCTCTAGCTACAACCAGAAGGAGGCTACAACCCCCTATGCTCTTTGGGTACAACCGGAAGGTGGCTACAACCAATTTTCCTTGCCCCATCCAGCCACCCTGAAGTAGAAGTAAAATGATGGAACCGCTATCAAACTATCACTGTGAGATATACCGTTGTAAACCTGTACCAATAAACCTGAACCATGCATTAACCTCTACCTCAACCTATAATCAACCTGTACCATAAACAAGTGCATTAACCATGCACCAACCTGTACCAAAGAACCTGTACCATAAACAAGTGCATCAAACCATGTACCCAACACGTACCTTAACCAAAATCCCTCATCAATTTCATCATCCAAATATGATTTACTTCTCACATGACTAGTTTTTGGATTAGTCAACTTTGACAACAAGAGACTAACATCTTCATCAAACTTCTCACATGACTAGTTTTTGGATTAGTCAACAACCCTAACTTGAAATGATGATAACTTTGTACCTGTAATGAATAAAGATCTGAAACTGATACACAATTTTTTTCAGTGTGTTTTATTTAATTCCTCCAAGTGTCACTACTTGGAACCTCTCAAAAAGGAGTTATAGAAAAAATGGCATACCTTTCTGAATTCTGGCTTATTCTAGAGAGAGACCTTGTAGAGCGTGCCCCGCACAAAATATTTGTTGAATTGATCCGAAACTATTACATGTCATACTACAAACTATACTCTAACCAAAACATTTTTTCTCACTAAATTTTTATCTGTTACGAAGAATTTATGATGTTTTTACCCGAAACACTTGTTTTTTACTAGTTTCAGGACTAGCCACAAACCCTATTTTCCACGGAGTGTATCTCCAAAAATACAAAGACCCACAAGCTGATTCTTTTACCACAAATACTTGGATATGTTTCCTCATTGGAATATAAATTCCAAGGTCTGAATCATTCTATAAAAAAAAAATTATTGCAAAAATGGTGAGATGACCTGAAAAAAAAATAAAAAAATAAACATACCTTAGAAAGAACCATCAAAATAATTTATCCTTCCTTGAATTATAGCCTTCTTTTCTTCACTTTACTCAAAAATTAGGCTTATATATCATTTGGTTACCTCAGACACCTATAGGTATTCAATATGCTCAAGTGTGATTTAAATCAGAGAGCCTTGCCTCTTATTTATACTCTCCAAGTAGCTTCCTTAAAAGCATCTTCTAGGTCACTTTGCCCACTCTCCTTATTTTAGGGTTAACCCACTTCTAATTTCTCCATTAAATTTATTATTTAAATAATTGATTTTGTATTCACTTTGAATTATAGTGCACTCATCACTTCACTTTATTATTTACCTTTAAAAACTCTTAAACCACTTTGACTACTTTGACCTTTTAGGACTTCTAGATGACATATGAGGGTCCTCCAACTTCGTAAGGCCATAAATCTCAAACCGTGAGGAGTTATGTGGCATTCCACATACCACCAGAAATGGAATGACATGTACTATCCATATAGAAGAGTATTACCTAAAAATATATCAAAACTCATACCTTTATCCAACAAACAAACTTGGGTCCATTACCTAAACCTGGGTTCTCCAACTTCTCATGGCCATAACTCTCTAACCGTGAGGATTTATGTGATGTTCCACATACCACCGGAAATATCATGACAAGCACTATCCCTATAGGATATTTTCACTGAAAAATTCACTGGTGTTCATCTCATTATTCCACAAATAATCATGGGCTCTCTAACCATACTTTTAGGATAACTCAATCTGCAAAGTGTCTTCCCGTGAGGGATTTCACCATAAGGGGACCACTTTGGATTTCATCCATTTCTACTTAGTATCAACCATGATAAGACAATAATGATTCATATTTACATCAAACAATATTGGGTCGATTACCCAACCTTTGTGCTACGGGGCTTTCTTCAAGGGTTGACATCAATCACAACCAACCTTAATCAACAATATCCCCCTTTGGCATTGATGGCAACACTTTGATGCAATACTGAAATCATATCACTCATGCTCCCCCTGAAAACATGCCTCTATCCTCTGTATTTGATAAATCTGCTCCACCTGGAACCATGACTCTGTCATCTGAATATGATAAATCTCTCCCCCTTTGTCATCAATGAAAAAGGTATCTTTCCATCCGGGGTTGCCCCCCTTGACTGAATTGTCCTCTTATGGTGCTTCCTCATGTAAATCTAAGACATATAGAATAGGCATTCAAAAAGAATTCATTTTGGAGTAGAAATAACTTCAATTCTATGGTGAAGATATTCAAAGGATTTCCATGGAAGTGGTTTTGTGAAGATGTCTACCACTTGTTCTTTTGTGCCCACATACTCAACTCTGATGTTGTTTTCTGCAACCTACTCCCGTAGAAAGTGATATTTTATTGGAATGTGCTTAGTCTTGGAGTGCATCACTGGTTTCTTCGAGATACTGATGACACTTGTATTATCACAATAGATTGGAATGGGATCATCATTGTCACACACCCACTACCTCAATCAAATTTTTTTGGTCTTCTGCTAAATCAGAGCCCCCGAATTACCTACAGAGTCCCAGCACAAGCTAGCTCTTTCTCTTTCCCCATTCCCATGTGATTATGGGTCATGGTCATAGTTCAAATAATCATAGTGCCTCTTTTTATTTCGTGCCTCGGCGCTACAGGGGTGTTGAATCGTTCGACTCTGCAACCGTCGAACCCTGATAGGGATAGCATCCGACCAATAGGGACAAATCCTAACAAGGCTAGAGAATAGCCAATGAGAACAAGCCCCATTACATAGTTAAGTGGAGTACAGGTGGCAGAGGGGGATGCGACACGGTAGTCGAAAGGACAGGAGGGGGGGGGCATTTTACACGCCACACTATTCCGGACCCCCCCCAATTAAAGGCAGAATGGCAAGGGGGGTCCGAAATTCACCTGAGCACTATTGATCAAGGTGAATTAATATCAACCATTCGTGAGTTGCACGTCCTATTCTGGACCCCCCCCACTGCTAAAGGCAGAATAGCAAGGGGGCTCCGGAATGAAACCTCGATCGTAGATCTAGGCAGGTGGACTCTAGCCATCCAGATCCGCTCGTTACTTATCTTAGTGCACATTCGCGCCCCGACTTAAAGCCGACATCTCTTCCTCACATCTAACAGTCGTCACAGACCTTGAGATCCTCCGAAAGAATCTCATCCATTCATTAGGTTTATCATCACAAGAGTCCGAACTCTCGATCACGGGACTCCCAAATTCTCGATCCCTGATTCCCTGAAATGGGTAATCTTATGACACGTGGCCTCTTTCATTCATACGGCTCAGATCTATTCCAGGATTTTCACCATGGAAAATCCTGAACTCTCATCATCAGGATTCTCGATTCCATGATTCCCAATTTCTCGAAATGGGTAATATTACGACACGTGGCCTCCGTCAATCAGACGACTCAGAGCTATTTCGGGGTTTTTACCATGAAAAATCCCGAGATCTCATCATCAGGATTCCTGATTCCGCGATTCCTAATTTCCCGAAATGGGTAATCTTACGACACATGGCCTTCTTCAATCGGATGACTCAGAGCTATTCTAAAG
>JASDQU011378236.1:7162-17721 GCA_032191745.1 Picea mariana | reverse complement strand
ATTTTAAAATAAAAAAATTAAAAGCTATATAGGTATTCATTCAATTTGTTTAAATAAAAAATTAATTGATGGATTCAGGTGAACGGGAAATGGATTGCCAGAACTTGGGAGAAAAAGTAGGTAAAAAAAGGTGCAAAACGTTTGGATTTTAGCCAACACCTGGAATATAATATTTGTTAGTTGTATTAGTTGTCCTTGTATTCATAGCAATGAATGTCACCAGATGATGTAGTAAGGGGGAATTTGACAATCTCGACCACCGGAAATGGGAATTTTCCAGTTCTACCTCCCAACCATCGGAAATGGGAATTTTTCAGTTCTACCTCCCGACCATAAGAAATGGGACCCTTCAGCCCTTGAAACTCAATCCCATTCTTCCATCCATTTATTCTTTTTCGGCATGTTTTTGGGGCATCATTTTTCTGGCCTCCCCTCTTCCAGACGAAGTGGTGCACGGTGATGGAGCAGGGTAGAAAGGGAGCTAGAATAACCTCCCTCTTCCAGCACTGGTGATGAAGCCAAGAAAGTTTTAGACTCGTTCTTTTCACACTTATTTAAATCCCTCCTCTTCCTCTTGGTTTTAATGCTCAATATCGTTTGAATTCTCTTAGACCCCTTTTGTTTCCCCTATACCATTTTCCTTCTCATTTGTCCCAATGACTACCACACGAGCCCAAGAACTCAATACCTTGACTGTTGACAACAACCAAGACAATGACGACATGAAGTATCTCAGTGCCAACATTAGCTCCATCAATTCAACTATTGATATCCTCAAGGGACAATGTTCCCACATCAAATACCTCCAAGAACAATTTTCCCACATCAAAGACCTCAAGGAACAATGTTCCTACATCAAATACCTCAAAGAACACTTCCTGGGTGATCCGAGAATCGAAGCTTAGCAATTACACACTATAACCTCAATTTTATCAAGATTGTTTTTTGACGGTGCATGTGAATATAAAGACAACAAACAAGCTTATAATATGAAGAGAATATCAAATCACATAAAGAAACAAACCATCAACAAATTGAACACAAGAAGTTGATAATGGAGTTTGGCAATCTCGCCTACGTCTCCGGGCCTTTGTCTTCAGTGAGGGAGGCTTTCTCTATTCAATATTCAATGCTTTACAATTTGCATTACAATTACATCATTTAGGGCTCTGATTGACTAGATATATTCTTCTCTATCTCAGAAACTTGATGCAACAGATGGCACTGAAAACAGAATAGTAGAACTCGCAGAAACTGCCTCCAAAGCTCAGTTACTCTGCATTGCTCAAGACTACTTGACCTTGGCTTCAAGATTCTTTGTTGCTTCTTGCTTGTTTAAAACCTTGCAATGAATTAGTTTATATATCCATGAGGTAGAGGGATCAAATCCAAACATCCCACTTTTTGTGGCATTCAATTTGGCCCAATATCCATCAAAATATGGCAAAATAACCAAAACTGCCCCAAAATTAGTGAGAAAATAAAATAAAATTCATAATCCTATGGTCAAAACCCACATTTAGAAAAAATGTGGCCATAAGCCCCCAACATAGGAGCGCGCTCCATTTTACTCGGTCATATGGCTTCTAAGGTGGCCAAGCACCAACTCATAGGGTTGTGTGCTGGCCCCTTTACATTAAATGGAGGTTACACCAACCCCATAAAACTCGGGGCTATACCCAAAATACGCGCCAGGTATCAAGCTTTGGTTACATCGTGAGGGGTTGGAACCTTAGCCCATGGCCCCCGTGCCCGTGGCTTATCACTAGAGGGGAAGCTTTCGCGCTTGTGGGCGTATGCGGATGCACAAATCCGTGGGTTGGGGCTTAGCCCCAGCCCTTTCCGCTCCCATTCAATACTTTACAACACTTTATAATATAATAAAGTGGGTGCTTTAAACAAGTACCACGTTTGGTGCAATGACACTCGACTTGTTCCCAAGGTGCATACTCCTTGTTGGAGGCCACGAGTTCAAAACTCGGAGAGACCATAATTTTTATAACATACAACCAAACAACCCAACCACCTGGTGCCATGTGGCAGCCCAAGTCTGGGCCACGTGGCACCTTTTTATCTGTTGGACTAATGCCACTTGTCAACTAGTGATTTGCCCATGTGTCTGCTCCATACCTACCTTGTCAGCAATTGGCCACGTAATCACACCTACCATGTCATCACCGTGCCTGCCACGTGTCATGCTGTGCAGACTGCCACGTGTACAATTTTTATTGGTCCAAATCAGCCCCTAAAAATGCCAAAAATGACTGCCACATGGCACGTACTAGTGTTGCCATGTGTCCTGCTGACATCATCTTCCACCTGTCCTGCTGACGTCAGTAGTGCAGACTGTTGACTTTGACTTTTTGCCAGTTTGACCTGAACTTCAAATCACGATATTAGGAGCATACGGCGTTCGTTTGAGCCCGTTCAAGTTGCGTTTGGTTCGTATTAATGAGGCCTACACACATATCCGTTTTGACATCATTCTGAGAACATTGATGTTTAGGCCTTTTTGAGCCCCATGAAGCTCCTAGATCTGAATCTGGATCACGCCTTCCCACTAAAGACCTTTTGGAACCCAAAAGGTTTATTACATCAATTGACTCTATCCTTACATCAATCAACTAATGAAAAACAACCTAGACTTAACATTAACTAGACTCAATAAGTGATTCCATAAATCAAATAACTTTTATTACATCAATGACAATGACACTGACTCAATTTACATATAGGGCATAAAATCTGCCCAGTTCCAGTTGGACGACCCATCTCCTTCCAACAGAGTGTCGCGGTCGTTCCTCTGCTTCTCTGCAGCATCCGCCTGTTGTCCTCTTGCAACGTCCTTTTGCTTGTCGGCAGCGTTGTTCTGTTCCTTTGCAACATCTGTCTTTTTCTCAGGCCCTTCAGGTTTTGTTGAGCATTGCAACTTTGGATGAAACCTCCAACAACTATCCTCACAATGTTCGCTCTTCTGACAATGTGAGCAAGTGTTTCTTGCTTGAAGAAACTTGATGGAATCATGCCCTGACTGAGTCGAATCCCCCTTGGATTTTTCTGACTCCTGCCCTAGCTGCACTGACTTTGCTCGCATATACTCTTTGACCTACAGTGTTGCATCATCACGTCTTGGCATACTTCTTGTCGCCATGATCTTTCTTCCATATACTATTTGGTTTCCAACAGTCTACAACACAATGGTTATTGCTGCTACAAAACAGCATGGAATCGTTTTCCTGATAAGGTTCATGACTCTAGCATGCTCATCAGTAAAGGTGGGTGAAGGTGATTTATACCTTTCAACCTGTTTACCTTTCTTTCGYGACTCGYTGTTTGCGTCRCTGMTAGCTCGAGCTRCCTGTTTGCCTTGCCAAGTYTGAACCCATTYTGGTGTCAATTCTGGATGYCGCTTTCAATAGTGGTCAGCATCGTGTCCGAACTTTTGACAGTGTGTGGAACRAATCACTGAACTTTCGTCCTCARAAGATTCTCCTGCATATCCCAATCCTTCCAGGAGTGGACGCTCATGCACTTCAATCGGCTCGGCTYTGCCTTGGMCATATTTTCCAAGGCCTTKCCCCTTTTGGTATCCAAGCTTCGATAGCATTCTCATACAGACTCCTTTGGTATGTTTTTCAAATGCTGCTATCTCCAGATGGTTGGACTCTACTTCCTGATCAACTACAGGTGAGGCAAGAGTGTAATTAGTGCTTTCGACTGGCGAAGAGAATGTGCCAATGGCCTCTCCTATCGACTACTCCTCAACTAGAGTAGCAGGAGTATATGAATCCTCTTCATCTAATTGCCTCTAGAATTGATGAGTTTCTTCATCCCTAACAGGGCTCGGGCTTCTAGCTGAAGGACTTCCTCCAACTGGCCTTGCTTCCATTGCCAACATCAGCGTTCACATTCTTTCCCTGTCTTCCTTGAGTATTTGTATCAATCTTCGCAATTCATCATTCTCTCGCTAAAGTGTTTGGTTGATCTCCTCAAGCTCCTGGAGTCTAGCTCTCTTCAAGCTTTTTCCCATATTCATAGTCCCTACAAAAGTCAGCCTGCTCTGATACCACTTGATCCGAAAATCGAAGCTTAGCAATTACACACTATAACCTCAATTTTATCAAGACCGTTTTTTGACGGTGCATGTGAATATAAAGACAAAAAACAAGCTTATAATATGAAGAGAATATCAAATCACATAAAGAAGCAAACCATCAACAAATTGAACACAAGAAGTTGATAACGGAGCCAACCACCTGGTTCCATGTGGCAGCCCAACTCTGGGCTACGTGGCACCTCCTTATTCGTTGGAATGATGCCACTTGTCAACTAGTGATTCACCCATGTTTCTGCTCCATACCTTCCCTGTTCGCAATTGGCCACGTAAGCACACCTACTATGTCATCACCATACCTGCCACATTTCATGTTGTACAGACTGCCACGTGTCCAATTTTTATTGGTCCAAATCAGCCCCTAAAAATGCCAAAAATGACTGCCACACGGCACGTCCTAGTGCTGCCATGTGTCCTGCTGATGTCATCTGCCACCTGTCCTGCTGACGTCAGCAATACAGACTGTTGACTTTGACTTTTTGCTAGTTTGACCTAAACTTCAGATCGCGATATCAGGAGCATACGACGTCTATTTGAGCTCATTCAAGTTGCGTTGGGTTCGTATTGATGAGGCCTATGCACATGTTTGTTTTGACATCATTCTAAGAACATTGATTTTTAGGCCTTTTTGAGCCCCATCAAGCTCTTGGATCCGAATCTGGATCACTGGGTCATTCCCATAACCCTTCCTCTTCTGAACAACCATCGTATTAGGATGACCATGACTCTTCCCATTACCAAGGCCCTCATACTACCCACTTCTTCTGAGACCTCCGCCCTCCTAGAATTGAGGTGAACAAATTTGATGGATCATATCCTACAGGCTGGGTCACCCAAATGGAACATTATTTCTCTTTGCATGGCATTATTGATGATTTATCCAAGCCTCGTTATGGTGTCCTACATCTGGATCTGGAACGATGACAATGGTGGCAATGGAGAAAAAAGGCACGCTAAGGGTATCTAGCTTGGACACAGTTTGTGGTTGAATGTTATGACCACTTTGACTCTGACACCCACCATTTAGGTTGTTTGACCAATTTAAAGCAGTCTAGGACAGTGGAAGACTTTATTTCCACATTTGAGAACTTGGTTTTCAGAACGGAGGCCATGCCATATGCTTTATTTAGGGAATGCTTTATCGGTGGCCTCAAAGATGAAATTTGTGCCTAGATTCTCATGGCACACCCCCGGACTTGGTTGGAAGCTACTCAATGGGCCAAGGAAGCCCAACAGATTGTGTCCTCCCAGACCCACAAACCCTCCTTTCCTCCTCGCCCTAAAGACACCTCTTTTTCTCCTTCTGCAACTCCCCTCAAGATCCAAAAATTAACCAGGGCTGAAATGGTTGAACGTCAACTCAAGGGTCTTTGTTATAATTGTGAACAAGTGTAAGGAAAAAAGATTTTTGTGGATGTGACTAAGGATCTTTCTGAAGAATATGTTGTTGTTCCACATGTGGAGGAACTACCACCGCAATCTAACCTCACCCCACCCTCTAACCCCCACCCGACATTGACCCAGTGATTTCACTTAATGCCCTAACTGTCTTCTCTTCTCCCCAGACTCTCAAATTAATTGGTTACATAAAATATAGGAAATTCATCATCCTTGTGGACAGTGGTATCACCCATAACTTTATCCATCACCACATTTCCTAAGAATTCAATTGTTACATTTGTGTCATCAATAATTTTCAAATCATGATTGCCAATGGTGGTTCCATGAAATGTGGGGGACGATGTGAAAATGTGTGCCTCCAAATTGGTCAATATCACCTGAAATACCATATGTTTTCTATTGACATGGGTGGTTGTGATATTTTTCTTGGTGTTGAATGGTTACGCACTCTAGGCCCATTTCTCATGAATTTTACGGACTTAACCATGCAATTCCAACAAGAGGGACACCAGTATAAGTTCCAAGGCATCACTGCAGGTTTCCCTGAGATCATCAGTTCCCATCGCATGGAAAATATCCTCAAAAAAGGTCATTCGGGAATTATAGCCCAAATCCACTCCATTCATGCTATTGAGACACCTTCTGTGCATCCTCTCCCTCCAACAAGTTATTTTTACCACCCCCAAATAACTTCCCCCTTCCGATGGATTCCATGATCATTCCATCCCTCTCATCCTGGGCATTCTTCCTGCCAATGTTTGGCCTTATCGTCATCCCTTTGCCCATAATAATGAAATTGAGAAAATTGTTCATGAATTACTAGAAGTCGGTGTTATCCATCCCGTTACTAGCCCATATTATTTCTCTGTGGTCATGGTACTCAAGAAAGAAGGTACTTGGCGCATGTGTCCTGATTTAAGTGCCCTCAACAAACTCACCATGAAAGACAAATTTCCCATTCATGTCATTGATGACCTCTTGGATGAATTGAGTGGTGCTCAGTACTTCACCAAATTGGATCTATATTTTGGATACCACCATATATGTATGAAAGAAGACGACATTCCCAAGATTGCATTTCGCACTCATGAGGGTCATTATGAATTCTTGGTAATGTCCTTTGAATTGCGTAATTCTCCTTCCACTTTCCAAAGTCTTATGAATCATGTCTTTCATCCTTTTCACCGTCATTTTTCCTTAGTTCTTTTTTATGATATTCTCATCTATAGTAAAACTTGGTCATCCCATCTCTCCCATGTGAATCAAGTTCTCCATCTACTCTCTAAGCACCAACTTTTCCTCAAACAATATAAATGTGTCTTTGGTGCCGCATACGTGGAATACATGGGTCATATTATCAAAAAGGTTGGTGTACAAGTGGATCCTAAAAAAATTGAATGTATGCAAGATTGGCCTCTCCCTTAAACTCTTAATAGCTTGCGTGGTTTTCTGGGTTTAACAGGATATTATAGGAAGTTTGTTCGGAATTATGGAAAGATTGCAGCTCCTCTCACTTCCCTCCTTAAAAAGAATGCTTTCACTTGGACTTCAGCTACGGATCAGGCCTTCCAAGCCTTAAAATATGTTATGTGTTCGACCCCTGTCCTAGAACCCCCATACTTCACAAAGACATTCATCTTGGAATGTGATGCTTCCGGAAAAGTAATTGGAGCCATCCTCATGCAAGATGGCATTCCCTTGGCCTTCACTAGAAAACAACTTTCAGAGCGACATTTGGGCCAATCCATTTATGAAAAGAAAATGTTAGCTATTCTGCATGATGTGGATCTCTGAAGTCCTTATTTATTGGGTGAACGATTCCAAATCAAAACTAATCATCAGAGTCTCAAGTATTTTCTGGAACAACGAATTTCATCCCCGACACAACAAAAATGGGTGACCAAGCTATTTGGCTATGATTATTAGATAATTTACAAGAAGGGGAAAGAAAATGTAGTGGTCAATGATCTTTCCTGGAAATATGAAGAATATGGGTCCCTTTTCTCCCTCTTCTTCATTGTCCTGGATTGGCTCCAAGTTGTTCATTAGGAATGGTTGCAAGACCCCAAAATTTCTGGCCTGCTCCACCAATTGAAACACAATTCTTCAGTTTATCCAGGGTACTCTTGGAATAATGAAGAGCTTATCTACAAAGGTCATTTGTATTTATGCAAGAAATCCCAACTTAAATCCACAGTGCTTTCTGAACTTCCTTCCTCACCCACAACAGGACATTCTGTCTTTACCAAAACCTATGAAGGGTCAAACGTTATTTTTTCTATGAGGGTATGAAATAGGATGTTTGCACCTTTGTGGCTGAATGTGAGGTCTGTCAATGCAACAAGGGATAAATTTTCAAAGCTCTGGGCACACTCCAATCGCCTTCGATTCCCCCTATTATTTGGCGAGATATTTCTATGGACTTCATTGGTGGTCGTCGATCGTCTCTCCAAATATGCTCATTTCTGTGCTTTTCAAAACCCATTCACAGATGCCACCGTGGCTCAAATATTCATGGATAATATCTTTAAGATTCATGACATGCCTAATTCTATTGTCTCTGACAGAGATCCCACTTTCACCAACAATTTTTGGCAAGAGTTGTTCAAGCTATAGGGCACCCAATTGCATCTCAACATTGCCTATCACCCCTAGAAGGATGGCTAGACTGGAGTTGTAAACAAGTGTTTGGAGACATAATTGAGGTGTTTTACATCTGAGAGGAAAAATCAGTGGGCTCAATGGTTACCCCTAGCTGAATGATGGTACAACACATCTTACCATACTCACATGACTCCTTTTGAAGCATTATACGACCAAAATCCCCCATCAGTTCTCTCCTATATGCCAGGGGTCTCGAAGGTTCAGGAGGTTGACACAAATCTTACAGTCCGAGAGGCTATTCTTCATGCCCTCAAAGACAATTTAGTCATGGCTCATAATCGCATGAAGAAACAAGCAGATCAAGGTCGTTCTGAATGCCATTGAAGGGGACTAGGTATTTCTTCGATTACAACCTTATAAGAAGACTTCACTCAAATCTCAACACTGTAAGAAACTTGTGCCCAAATTTTATGGTCCTTATACAATGCTCAAGCATGTGGGATCGATGGGCTATCAATTATCTCTACCCATTCAGTCAAAGCTCCATCCTATTTTTCATGTTTCATGCTTAAAGAAGGTGATTGGAACTAAGTTCCAAACTCAAAATAGTCTTCTTGAATTGGATGAAGAAGGTTCCATATGGTTGCAACCACAAGAAGTATTGGACCAAAGAGAGTGTCGTCTCTATCAGCACACCATCCATGAAGTGTTCGTCCAATGGAAAGATACACCTCTAGAAGATTCCACTTGGGAGTCGATCGCCATTCTACAACAATTCCTTCATCTAAAGCCTTGAGGACAAGGCTTTTCTTCAAGGGGGAGGGCATGTTAGGGACCTAACCTCCCTAACCCCTCACGTAGGTAGAATACTATAATTCCATGTAATAAAGGCCAATATTAATAAGGCCAAGCAATAAGAGTGAATAAGTCAAATTAAGAAGACCTAATAGAATCTTCTGCTTCTAGAAGGATCTTCCTCTAGATTGTTCTTTTGGATAGATATATTTAGTATAAATAGAAGAAGAGGGTATGAGAATATTTGTCTTGGATATTATTGTAATAGATCTCTACTCTACTAGAGGTTTCCCCCTCGAAGAGGCAAGTGAATATTGTTATCAGTAATCAAAGTGATCATTCTGGTGTTCTCAGAAGTGTTCGGATTAGCCACAGTATTGTCAATAGATTTTTGACATTTCAGATCCAAATCAGGATCCATCTTCAGGAAATGAAGCCTGGGTTAAGTACAATCTCTTCTCATCATTTAACCCAGGATTCCTATCCTAATTTGGATCTGAAACGTCGACAATCTATTGACAAGACTATGGCTAATCCGACACTTATGAAAATCTCAACCACAGAAATCTCATTAATCACATTCTGATGCTATTTTGGTATTATTCTAGTTATATTCTTGTTACTCTTCCACATCAATATTCAAGTCAAGAAGACCAATATAGATGGTATGTTCGACTTGGTTCACAGGTTAATCTCATAGCAGTGGATCTGGTCAACAAGCTTAGATTGTAGGTTCATTATCATCATAGCCCCTATCAATAAGGTTGGGTAAACAAGGATGCAAAGAACAAGGTAACAAAGCAGTGCAAGATTAAATTTGTAAGTGTTGATTTTATAATGAAGTAGAATTGGATGTAGTATCATTGCATGTATGCGGAGCAGTGTTTGGAAGCCCCTACATGTATATAAGGGATTCTATATTCATGTGGAGAGCCAACCAATACTACCTCATCAAGGATGGGAAATTCTTCTCATCAATGTGCACAAAAGAAAATAAAAAATTCCACTCATAAGTGTCAATCAAGCTAAGAAATTGATCAATTCTAGAAAGAAATATGTTTTACTTTTCCTAAGGGAAAATTAGTCTAGTGAAGAGTCATTAAAAGTAAGGAATCTCTGGAAGGGTGTACTATGGAGCAAAAAAATGAATTTTTGGAGTTACTAAAGGAATATAGGGGAGTCTTCCAGGAGCCTAAAGGGATAGCACTTAAGAGGTAAGTGGAGCACACAATCCAATTATTTCCAGACTCCCCTTTGTCAAATATTGGGCTATATAGACACTCCATTCTGAAAGAAAATGAAGTAAAGAAGTAGTTCCAACACTTGTTGGAGCAGGGTGTGATTCGACCAAGTACCTCACCTTGTGGGTCACCCATCATAATTGTTCCCAATAAAGATGGGACTTAGAGAATGTGTATTAGTTATATTGCATTGAACAAGATTACAATGAATAATCGCTACCCTTTGTTGAGGATCGATGATATATTGGATTAGTTGCAGCATGCCAAGTACTTCACTAAGATGGATTTGAAATCAAGATATCACTAGGTACAAGTCAAATAAGAAGATACCTGGTAGAATGCCTTCAAGAAAAGGAAAGGTGTGTATGAGTGGTTGGTTGGTTATGCCATTTGGCTTATGCAAC
>JASDQU011378234.1:1684-11909 GCA_032191745.1 Picea mariana | reverse complement strand
TTGGTGTTTTCTTTCACTAATATCAACCTTACCATTGGTGACATGGGTCTTATTGTTTCTTTTGTCCTTATGTCCCTATGTTCATTAGTTTAGTTGTTGTTTTATTTCTTAATTTAATTCTTAGTTGTTCTTTTATATTTCTTTCTCTAACCCTTTTCCTTACAACTGTCCTACTTAGCAAACCCAACTAATCTTGCAAGCACCTCTATTTTGCTCACTAAGGTGATGAAAGAAGCCCAACAGATTGACGACTCCACTGGGGAAAGGTATCAATTTTCTACCCCATTTGGGATTTTCTAGCTCTTCTTTTGGTTTATTTAACTTGCAGGTGCATTAACCGGCCTAAGCCGACCTGCTAAACATCCAATTCCAAGTTGAATTGTGAGAATTCCATCCAGAATTTTCATTCTTGGTCATGTGTCACCTGTGTGTGGGTTTTTTGGCCCACAAACGCACATCATGTGCACATGTGCCTAAGTCACAGTTATGTTCTATGCACCTGTGCCCACAAGTTCATTTCGGTCTACGCATAGGTGCTCAGTGCGCCTCTGTCTCCACTAAGACCCATGCAACTGTGCAAAAATTACACATTGTAAGGTTTTTTGTGATTTGGGGAAGGCCCTTAGCCTCCTTAAAAGTGATTTCATGTATGTTTTAAGCTACACCACACTTAATCCCCTCTTCATATAAAGGGATTAGTCAAAACACATAGGCACTTAGGGGGTTAAAATCATTATTTCCTCTTTTGCTTCCATTTTCGCCACATGGATGGCTTGTTTTAACTAAAAATATAAGTTGGAAATCATTTGTAATCACATCTAACTTGCATTGGGACTAGAAGTTGGATAACAATCGCTTAGTATTCTCTTCTCTTGCGCATCCAAACGAACTTGGGAATCAGAAAAAGATTGTGGGACAATTTCATCTCCCTTAGGAAGATTAAAACCTTTAGGAGAGGACAACAACCCTTCTTGGGACTCCTCTTAGTTTATTTTTCAAAACACATCTCAAAGATTGTAATGGGACCATACATGCCCACATGCTACAAAGATAGGATAGTGTTGAAATTTACTTTCTTAGATTAAATCAATAGGGAAGTTTAAAGGTTTTGTAACAGGCCCATACATGCCCACATGATCACAATCTAGGATAGTTTCAAAGATTTTCTTAGATTAAACCACAATAGGGAGTTAAAGGAATAGTAACGGACCCACATGTTCACATGCTAGCTTCCTAAGGACTTTTGAATTATGCAAGGTTGTACCAAAGAAACTTAGTTAATTAGGTAATCAACACTTGTAAGGACCAAGTGAAGTCCACATGCAGCAAGGTGTCACCTAATTCATTAAAAAATTGGCACACTTTCACTCATTCACACACAAAAGTCACTTATCACTCACATAGTTTCTTCTTGAAATGTGGAGGTCAAAGTAAGTTTCCTCCAAAGGGATTCCGAAACACCCCACCCTTTTCTTGATGAAACTATCCACTCCCATTTAATTTTAATGAGGTTGGTTTACACCCCCAATCTATCAAACAACTACATATAATTTTTTTCTAAAAAACTCACTAAGTTTTCCTCCACAGGAGGTGCCAAAAGAATTGTTTTAGTCTAGGTAGGATTTCAGGGATAGGCATCCAAATAATTCCTCGTTATCTGGTTCCCACATTGTCAAAACCATAGAAGTTGTCAAATAGGGAACTAAAAATCCTCCAAGTCAAGTGTTCCTAACACCATAACGCAGGGAGATACCCGTGAAGGGTTGAAGGCCGAGGTCTGGTTGTTCTGTGAGACACCCCTTGAGGCACCCACCTCTTGGATGGGATCCAGCCCGTGACCCATTTCTTAGGCCGAAAATCTAAATGACGCACTTTGCCCAAGGTACCTAGTGACCAAATTTTAGGACATCTACCCAGGTGGCAATTGTGGGCTGCAATTGCACCTTGATTGGATTTTGTGTGGCTATTGGGAAATATCGCCATCTCTTTCGGGATATGCCCCCTTTACCCCTTCACTAGTTTCTCTTTCGATGACTTCAAACCCCACTGTTGAGTACTATTGGAAGGTCCAATTATATTTGAGAGGAAGGATGGTACATCTTTTAGGACACGAGCATTTATTTTCTTTGATTCCCCACGTTGAAAAAGCCCACTTATCCACATATATGCCTCTTTTTCAAAACATTTTATGTATGATGCACCTCTGATTACATTTTTATCTAGATATATATATTGTGTAAAGTTTAAAATTTGCAACAAAGGCTCTTGTTTATTTTTTTTTCTCATCACATTTTCACACATCCACTCAGCTAGTCAGACATCATAGGGGACCCACAGAACCCCCGTCTTTCTAGACACTTACTAAACCTCTCTCCTATTTTAGGGAGAGTTCTAGTCTTGCCAACTCATCAACACCACCTTCACACACTCCTGTGAGTGCCATTGTCTTAGGATTATCTTTTCTTGGTTCCACATTACTTGGGTCCACTTCCCAAGTCTCTCCGTCCACTCGCTCTCCTTTACACAGAAGTGGGGGGCCAACTTCCTCTCAAGGGGGAAGTACCAACACACCTAGTCCCCCTCAAGGGAAAAGTTCACAACACACTCACACCATGGTTGGAGCTAAACCTCCCCCCCCACTGTAGATGCCATATTTGGCCTCTCTTAACATACCAGATCTAAGAAAACTCACCAATGATTCTATATTGCATGACCCCACATGGCCTTCAATGCCCACCAAACTACCTTCAAACATCCCCAAATTTGAAGGAAAGGCAGGTGATGACCCTACCAACCATGTCATGATTTTCCACCTATGGTGCTCTTCCAAGAACATTATGGATGATTCCATCAGACTATGATTATTTCAACGCACACTCACTGGCCCATCAGCCAAATGGTATGTAGACGAAAAATCAGGATCCCATGCGAATTTTGAGTCCTTGGCCAAAGAATTTTTTACCTTCTTCCAACTACCAATTCACCCATGACAATGGTCTTGAACTACTCTCTAATTTCAAACAAACCTCAGACACACATATCGCTGATCACATTCATGAGTGGCGTAGACGACATAGTTTGTGCAAAGAAGAAACCACCAAACAATAGTGTCTTGACTAGTTTCTCAGATGATTTGTCTCTCTCCTCGGTAAGGATGTAGCTTCCACCTTCCCTCAATCTAAAGAAGAACCCATTAGCAAGGCTCAACAATACGATCTCATATATTCACAATCACGGTACTTATACACGGTACTTCCTGATCTCCCCAAACCCATGCCATTCGGTTAAGACAAACCCGGGATGTCTCACTCAGCAGACAAATTAATCGATAATACCACACACCACAGTCCTCAACCCCAACCACCACCAATGTATGGCACACCTCAATATCCTTCGGCGTATAGGGGAACCTCTTATTACCAACCACCCCCATATCAACAACCATACCTTGTTTTTATTCCTTGGCCCATCAGTGGGCCACCGCCGACACCCTCAATACACCCCCCTATCCAGACAAGTTCTGGTACCCCCTCTACCTCAGCTTATACTTTAAGTACTAGAAAAAGCGCCACGCCTTCCTACGTACCTTACGGATCACAAATCCCATAGAATCTGTACTTTCCATTTCTTGGTCCACCACAACCCATGGTTCCCCCACACCCTCACGCTGGGGTGAATTTTTTTCAACCCTCTCCCGTTCAGCAATATCAAAATTTTGAACAGACGAATACGGAAAATCTAACCCATCCATCAAATAATGCCAAAAATAAAGGAACGAACAAGAACAATAACAACCTTGGCCAAGGTGAGAATCAACCCCAACAAAACACATCGGCTAGGGGCAACCAGAACCAAGGGAATCAGAAACCCTAGGGGGGCAATAACAATAGGCACCAAGGGAGAAATAACAATACTATTAAAACCAACTTTCGTTGCACCCTTTGTGGTGAGTTCAGTCATTATACTCATCATTGCCCCCAAATTGCTGATTTTAAACGGCTGAAAGACTCAGGCAGTCTACCACATCCTCCATCACCGCCTTCCCCTTAGCAAGCCCCACAACAATATGTGCAACAACCCCCCCAGTCGTGCTGTAGAATCCCATTCTGCACCAAGGAGTGATGAACACCCAATAGGACACGTAGCCTACCCCACCTTAGTTGGGCCAATATCTCAATCCAAACAATCCTGCAGATCATACCATCCTCCTCACCAGTGAGGAAGAAATCTTTTTGCAAACACGTAATCGTCAATACCATGCACCTATTGAGTCTCCTCCCATTCCTCCCGAAAAAATCCCCGCACCAACGGGACCCCCATTGGTGATCCCTCGCCCTAACATAGAACTACCTCTTTACATCCCTCGCATCCCATTGCACAGGGATGTCCACAACCCATAGGGTAGGGAAACTCATAATTACAGTTTGGTTGATGACTTAGCACAATCCCCGACTACCATGTCAATCTTAGAAGTCCTTTAGACTTGTCCCACTCAGCAGAAATCATTACTTTCCACCTTGGGGGAAGTCGACCCCATAGATACTTGACTCATTACATTTGATATCGACAGTGGAGAACCTCACCTTCCTGCTCTAATCACTTTTCAAATCCCAGTCAAAATTCGGAACATTACAGTTCATCGGTGCATCATCGATGAAGGTGCATCCACATGCATTATGTCCAAATCTGTATGGTAGAAACTTGGTTCCCCCAAACTCATACCATCTGCCATTACCTTACGAGCTTATGATGGACAACCATCGTCTCCTAAAGGGCTCTTTCAAAATGTCCTCGTAGAACTCGAGGGCAAGACTATTCTCATCGACACTGAAGTTATCGACACCCCACTCGATTATAATATCATGTTCAGTCGATGTACGCTATGAAGGCAGTTGCCTCTTCCGTATTTCAAATAATGATGTTCCCCCATAATGGGAAGATCGTTACCATTGACCAAGTATCACATTATGAGCCTAAACCATCTGCCAACATCAATAACATTCTCTCTCTCATCCACACGAGTCATGACGCCTACCCACTCATCAAAATGGGTCCCAAAATTTTCAAAGACCCATCATTGTTAGGAACTTACCATGGTGCACCACCACTCCTTCATCCTTCTAATCAAGTATGCATCGTATCATCCAATGGAACTGACATAGAGGATACCCTTCCTCTTAGGGAGGCTTCTATCATATCTGACGTTCCACTAGTCGCAGAGCTCCCCTCTCATGAGCTTCTTGCGAACTCATTGACTCCACCAGTCCATGATTTCACCTCTCCCCAAGGCCATGTCCTAGTTTGGGAGACAGTTCCGCAAGCCATAACTCAAATTCCCTTCTTCTACCCTCCACCCAGTGTACAATCTTTCCAAGTAGCCACAACGCTTACCCTCCCTAATATGGTGTTAGAAATTCTAGTTTGGTATTTACATCCACCAGAGATGGTCCCTCGACCATCCATTCCCCCCCAAATGGAAGAAATCCCAATGACGATTCCCATACTCACTCCCACCATACCCCCTACACCCCCACTCACTACTTTCCCTACCACAGCTGGGGGCAGGAGAAAGAAGAAGGAGCCCACAACTCCACTTCCCCCATGCGTCCAACCCCCTTACGCACTATGTGAGAAATATGGACACCAAAACAACAACTACCCATCTTTACCTGAGTTACAGAACCTGATTCTGCTCAATCAAACACCATCAACACTTGCCACTATAGCAAGTATTATTGCTACCTCCCCTCACTCAAGTGGTAAAGGGTTGTGAATCAAATTCGCTTTCTCTATATGTTCAGAATATGGACATTATACCCACCATTTCCCAACAATACCTCGCTTCTGGCAGACATTAGCCGCAGTACGCCAAAGCTTCCAGAATGACCCTAATCCAGCTACATCATCCCTACCCAACATCACTGACATCCATTATGTCACCACTTCAGTCAATGAACGTATGAGATTCCCTTGCTCTCTATGTGAATTCTTAGATCATTTTAGATACCAATGTCCTATAATCATTGAATACAGGAAATGCCAATTGGCCCTGATTCAAACCCCTACATAATCGATGGTTGACCTTACCACGTCACTAGAGGTTCTTCATATCATTTCTCCCAAACCCGAGGCCCTCCCAACACCTTTGTGGTTCTTGGATGACTTATCCAAGGATTCACCCCCAAATCCCCCCAATTCTCCCATTCATTTCCCTATGGAAATTTTACATCCCACTACCACGAGTACTCCTCAGTACTTCTATATTTGGTTTATGTCGAGCGAACCATCAAAACCTAATTGCATCATTCCCCCTGCTTCCTCATCACCAGGGGGCAGCCACACGACAACAGTCACCGATATCACTCTTCACGACCGTTTGTATTCCCACCAATTACGCTGTGATGAGGAAATACTCAAAGAGTTAAACACCCCCGACTACCCATGGCATATGCTACACCACCGAGTGCTCTTCTTTCCATAGGAAGCCTCCATGCCTCCTAACCAACACCCGATATATGCGGTCGAAACCAAGGATTTTAACCATCAGGGGATATTGACTGGTTCAACAACCCCATTCCTTCCCCTGATGCTTTTGAAGAAGGCAACATGGCCAATATTTCCTTGACCATCAAAATCGACATTTCCATCAAAAATGGAGTCGTTGAGGAAATCACCATTGGCGTTGCTTACACTCCTCCATAAGTCACCACCTATAAAGCCCTCTTCCACGAATATCGAGATATTTTTGCCTAGTCATACACAGAAATGTCTGGCTTTGATCCCTTTATTGTCGAACACTGCATCGACACCCGGCCTGACATTACACCAGTTCGTCAAAAATACTAACCGCTACACCCATCCAAAGAAGCAGCCATCAAATCCAAGATTGACAAATTACGCACAGCCAAGTTCATCTACCCCATCGCCTATACCTCATGGGTTTCCAAACCTATACCCATTAACAAAAAATAGGGCATTATCCGCATTTGCACAGACTTTCGCGATCTCAATCACGCATGTCCCAAAGACAACTTTCCAACACCTTTCATTGATCAAATTATCAACGATTGTGCAGGCCACGAGGCTCTATCCTTCATGGACAACTTCTCTGGTTATAACCAAATCCAAATTCACCCAGCCGATCAATACAAAACCACATTCACTACCCCTTGGGTTAATTTTGAATACTATGTCATGCCTTTTGGCTTAAAGAATGTTGGCATGACTTTCCAATGGGCTATGACATACATTTTTCATGATCTGGCTCATATCATCCTTGCATACATGGACAACCTCACGACTCGATCTAAGAAACGCACCCAACATCTTGATGATTTACAGATCATCTTCCAACGGTGTCGTCAGTACAACATCTACTTGAATCCCTTCAAATGCGTGTTCTGCATCACTATAGGGTGCCTCCTTGGATTCATTGTTTCCCAAAATGGTATTATCGTAGACCCCCTCAAAGTCCAAGCCATCACAGAAATTCCACCTCCCCAGAATTTATGTCAACTCCAGAGCCTACAAGGAAAAGCTAACTTTCTACGACGATTTGTCTCAGACTACGCCACTCGCACACACAGTTTCCTTCACTTAATATGCCATGACATCCCATTTTACTGGGATGAACATGCCCAAAAATCATTTGATGATATTAAAATGGTGCTCTCCAATGCCCCTTTAATTAGTGCACCCGACTACAATCGCGACTATATCCTCTACATATCAGCATCAGTTGTCTCAGTAGCAGGAGTTCTCATTCAAATCGGTGATGATGATCGTGAGCATGTCATTTATTACGTTAGTAAAAACCTCTTAGGGCCACCCTTGAAGTATAAACATGAAGAGAAACTAGACCTTGCATTCATCCTCACAGTCCATAAACTGCGTCATTACATTTTGCTTTGCACGACTAAGGTCATAGCAGATTCCAACCCTATGCAATACTTGCTCAGTCGTCAGAAAATTAATGGAATATTTGCCCGATGGATCGTTATCCTTCAGGAGTACGATCTTTAATTCTCAACACCCAAGAGAAAGAAATCTCTTGTCCTCGCCGAACTTGTCACAGCCTTCCCCTCTGACACTACCAGTGCCCCCGTCAATACCAACTTTCCCAAGGAACATCTCTTTTACATCACTTCAGATGATCCTTGGTACAACACCCTCCTCGTCTACCTCCAAACTCAAAATTTCAGTAACCACCTTTCACGAGATGATCGTCATTGTATTCGCCACCAGGCCCCCCGCTGCCTCCTCATCAGAGACATCTTATACCAGGCCCCCCGCTGCCTCCTCATCAGAGACATCAGAGACATCAGGGGTTGACACCATTCTTCGTCGATGCTTGACCATTGATGAGGCTGATAGAGTCTTAAACGACTACCATAGTGGTGCATGTGGGGGCCATCTGTCGATAATTTCCACTGCTCAGAAAATCATCCGAGCAAGTTACTTTTGGCCTACATTGTTTCACGATTGCATTCATGCCATGAAACGATGCAAGAAATGTCATCTTTACGCCAACAAAGCATGAGCACCACTTGCTCTTCTTCATCCAGTCATTACTGTCAGCCCCTTTTGTAAATGGGGCATCAACTTCATGACCTATAATCCCCCCTCCAGTAATGGGCACAAATACATTGTTGTGGCAGTCGATTACTTCACAAAATGGGTGGAAGCTATGCCCACCTTCAACAATACCACTGACACCGCAATGCGTTTTTTCTTTAACCAGGTCATATCCTGCTTTGGAGTACCACTCCAATTAGTTTTCAATCATGAGAAACACTTCGAGAATGATATTTTCGTCAAACTCTCATCTTGGTTAGGATTCTCCCACGCGTTTTCCTCACCATATTACCCTCAGTCCAATGGATAGGTCGAAGCAGTTAACAAGGTCCTCAAGACCATGTTACAACACATAGTTAATAAACATAAGACCAATTTGGATTTGTTGATGTCGGAAGTCACTCCTGGATTGCTAGTAGGAGCAGAGCCCGATGCCCATCAGTTTTATGTCACGGTGGTTTTTTATGGGTGATCAAATGGACAGAGACTCGGAGAAATGTCACTCTAACTCAGAAACTGGGTCCGGCATGTATGAAACAAAGGAGGTATTGATCTAACTTCAATCAGTGGGCTGATTAAAAGGTGAATAGGTGGAAGATTTGATAAGAAGAGTGAAAAAATTACTTTGGGCAACAGGCTTTCAACAATTTGTAGAAGAAAAACCCTGAATGCGAGATCCTCTGGTTCAGGGCTTCAAGATACTGAAAAAGGGACTTGACTGGATTCTCCAATTCCAAGTCATTCAGCATTAGAAAAATCACAAGGACTGATTAGAGGCAATGTGACTGTCACAGTGATCAAATTCTACATCATCCTATAACAGTTGCAACTTGACTAAATTCTCCAATTCTGAGCAGCCCTAACATAGTTTGAACAAAGACATGAAAGAAGCTGACATTCATAAAGCAAGAAGTCTCAAGAGTTCATACATAACCATAGATAACAGTGCTTCATTAAAGCTTTACAACCGGGAGCTCTGCTCTACCATCGATAGATACAAAAATGGCGAAAACGCATTCATATACTCAAAAACCACCACAGCAACAAAATCAAGACACTACATTAAAATCTTTGCATCTGCATGGCCTCTGACAATCTGCACCTACAATCCATGAATGATCATGCACTTGCGGCAGATGCAATCGAACCTATGACAGCTTTGTAGGTGAATCGACGTGCTCTTAACTCGTCGCTGGACTTTCCCATTATGGCGGAGGCAATGTCTAACCACCACCAACTGCCTCCATAACTGCTTCGTGGGGATTGAGAATGACCCGACCAACTTGGTATTTTAATGACGTGGAAGGCCCCTTGCGCTGACACCTAGGTTGGTTGATTGGCCTGATGAATATGCATGGAGGTAGGTACGAAGGATCAGTGCATAATGAGGGGTGGTGGCACCAAAGCCATGAGGGTGGAATAAGGAGTGATGAGGTGTGAGGGAGGTGACAGGGGAAGCTACATGGTGGAAGACGATAAGCGGAGGGGGCACGTGATGAGATATAAGGGGCATTCTTTGGTGGAGGCTATTGTGGAAAGGATAGGGACACATGGTGGGTGGTAAATGGATGATGAGATGGAGAAGGGACCACCTGGACTAAAGTGGAGATAGACAGATGATACATGGCAACGAGGGAGAGGCGGCTCAGGA
>JASDQU011378233.1:3342-23957 GCA_032191745.1 Picea mariana | reverse complement strand
CTTCCTTCCATATGTAGAAACATTATCAACAACACTTGCAAACATGTAAGAATTCTCCCTTTCTTTGTATGGATTTCCAACAATCCATAACATAATTGTTTCTACAGTAATCACAACAACCTCTTTCTCCCTATATCACTTTTCTTTGTTGTTTCGAGGAGTCTCCAATTCTTCTTGGATTCCTGAATCTTCTTGTTCTCTCACTGTAATTACTATACATGATTATTTGTGACCATAGCACTTTCTAGCCAAATCACTCTTGGATTCCTTTGCATTTACATCCAAATACTAAGTTAATATTAACCTTCATCTTTTATTTATTTCCTAGATCCATCTATCCCAACTCATACTTGGATGAATTATAATTCCAATCATGTTGTCTAATAGAATTTGGATCTTCAACATTGATGCACCTCCCGTGCTTTGCCCACAATTATGCAACCCTAATTTTTCCTTAGGTTGCTCTAAAACCACAAACGGGTGCCCTAGGATCGTTCTGCTCCTTTCCAATTTCCTTCAATAACTTGTCTACTCTCATAATATATCATAGTTTTGTTTAGACTTTGGGAGATTAATATAAGCTCCTCATGTTCCCATAACCAATGCTTAATTCCCTTTACTAGGAGCCAATTTATTTCTTACCATCACAGTGAGCCTAAAGCGCTCTTCACCAAGCATTATGACCACAATATTTGTGTGTTCCAATCCCAAAACTGGAAAAACCGTTGATTTGTCGATCACTTTAAGATCGACGATCTTGGTCGATTGCAGGCCTCGAACATGCTCACAGTTTAACAACAACCCCGACTTCCAAAATGGATATATGTGAGATGGAGCGGAAATCAACGTCCACCATTGATCTTCCTCCCGATGGAGATATACGATCCTGGTTGATTGCGGGATGTAAAATAGCCCCTTCGTTAATTTTCCTTTGGACTTCTGCAATCGTTCCCGTTCGTTGATCTATTCCACGTGGATCCGACAATCATGATCTCACCCATTACTGATCTAGAATTTCTCCATGTCCAGATGCTTACATTGCTCCAAATGTATGATGAACTATCAATGTTCATTTCTTAGATCCTTATGCCAGTAAGATCTAACCTCTTATGGTGTCCCAATCGAAAAATATGGGGAACAAAGATTATAACTTTCCTTCACTATTTTCTGTTGCAATTTCACACTTGCAGTTATGCTTCCCTAAGAAGAGAAGTTCTAGTTATTCCTCTGCCTTTCTCAGGTTTCCACAATGGATTATCGATCAGTGATCACTTCGTTGATCAACTATCGATTATTATCTTTCCTTTCTACCTACAAGAGAGTCCCTCCAAATTATCCAAGGGTTTACTCCTTCGACCTTTTTAGGAATTAATTCTTCTCCACACTCTCAACCCTCCAGAGCACTGAACTACTAGAGAATGAAATATGCCCTCCACGTGGCTTTCCTGACCAACGGTCGAGACTAACTCTGACCTCTGGGCCTTTGGGAGTTTTCAACTCTGAACTGCTATGTTTCAATTTCCTCTAGAGTGTTGAGGCTCCAGACTATCGGATATAGCGACACATGTATCCTCCATTAAATGGATGGGATTTACTCAATAGCTATGGGGTTTCAGAGTTTTCAGGGAACCTCTCCATAGATCTCCTGGAGTGACAAATTACTAGAGATCTTCTCCTTCCTTCATGTGTCCCCCTCCAGATCAACAATTAGGATGAGTTCCACTCTTTGATACTTCAAGAATCTTTGCGCCCAAGTGATTTATTGCTCCTTCCCTTCGGAGTGTTGAATCTCCGGACTACAAAATCTACTACCATGTGTCCTCTCTTGATCAACGATGAGGATCTACTCTTCTCTTCAGAGTTTTAGGAGTATTGTGCACTCCACACTTCTATTCTCCTGGATAGTTTTTCTTCCATACTACCCTCGATATGTTGACACCTATCTCGTGCACCAATGGTTAGGATTCATTTCATTGTTCAGAGCTTCGAGAGTCTTCACACTTTTAACAACTCTTTACCAAGTTCCTACAGAGTTCCAAGTCTACGGATTTCATGATCTAGTGCCACATGTCCTTCCCTATCGACGTCTAGGATCATATCCGGTACTTCAAATCTTTGGGACTTCCTCTCCTTTGCGCGATAATGGTTCAAGTCTTCTGGAATGCTGATATCCTAAACTGCCTTAATCCACTGACACATGGCTCACCGATGAACGACCCTGATTCACTTCAGGCTTCAGGATTTTGGGAGTTTTATATCCTCCACAAAAATAACACGAAATGGCTAGACTTATGAAGTTCAAAGGAATTTAGTGGTTAAACCCCACGCTACTTACCTGGATCGGATGACTGACGATCCTCGCACTAAGATCCGATGGTTGATATTTCTTCTCCTCCTCTGTGTGCTTCTCCTTCTGACTGATGGTTGATTCAATGGCTATGGTTGAATCTTACAGCTGATCCAATGACTGTTGATGCTCCTCCTTCTATTTTTGTGCAACTTTCCTTCAGATGAAGTATTTTTCTCAACATTCTTCAAAGGCTCAGCCTTTGACTCTTCCTCTGCAAACCCGAATACCCGGGCTTCTCCAGCACTTTGAAAAACACTACTCCTCCTGATCTTGGAACTTAAAACAGGTTCACATGCACACACCTTGCACTTCTTCTACAGTATAGAACTTAGACTATTTTGGCCTTCTGGAATCCTCTTTCCCAAGACTTCTTCCTTGCTCAATTCTAAGTCCTGAGTAGAAAGTTATTGATGCAGTACCTCTCATCCTAAAATGATTTTATGTAGTATTCTACTATAACTGCATTGTAAACCCTGAAATTGGGGTGCCAAGGATCATCTTAGTTCTTAGATTCAATCACTAACAGGATCGAATATCCACATAACCCTAGTTTTAATACAGAGGCATTTGTTGACGATTAAAATCGTAACGATGAAATCTACCTACAAAGTATTGCTAAAGCACTATTATTTAACTATTATAATGATATAATACTAGTAGGTGAGACCCCCTTGTAGACTAGCGGCACAAGGATAGACATATTATACATGTTTTGCTAAAGTTTTTTATGTCTCCTACACAGTCCTACATTTTTGACGATGCAGTCTTGGTTTCATTTGGCATTATAATAGGTGGATGATGCATTTTTGTGGAATACTTTTTGCAATACAAAACAGTTTTATGGTTATGAGGAGAATGTTATTTACAGTTGCTATGATTTAACGTTGTCACTAATCCTTATGATCGATTACCTAGCCACATATATGCAAGAGATATTTTAATGGTAGCATGGTCAAAACAAATAAAACAACCTATGAACAGATCCTAAAGTATAACAAAGGGAAAGAAATTATATGTTTGAGCTATAATAAAGGACTATATGCAAGTTCGAATGGAAAAGTTAAGGGTTATTAGTGTTAGTCCTTACTATTATACTATTGTTGGTTAGTGGACTATGCAAATTTCATGAGATTTGAATGGAGGTGCATATGGTATGTTTAATATGTATTATGGCATGGAGTTATGGCAAGGGTTAACACGTAAATTTTATTGGGTGTCGCACTATGCAATGGATATTGTCTCAGATTTCACGATGGTTGGTCATTGAATATGCATTGGTTATATGGTTTAATTGTTGGTGAATGTGATTCTTATTGGGTTGTCTCGTACTTCGAATTGAATGGGCCAGGTGCTGGAAGCGACATGCATTTACTGCCCGCCACCCTAGCATTGTTCCATTGTAACATTTTTCACTCTGTTGGTTGTGAAGCTCCACATTTTCAGGCTCTTGGAAGAAATAAGGCTCAAACAACTTGCCATTTAAGCGTATTTCCACAGGTATGATTCTTTTTTTCTCCATCCATGATGTATTCTCTATTGTATGAACCAAATGATGGCTCAATGATGCTTGGATTCTGTGTGTTCTTGAGAATTTCAACTATGTAGATGTGTGTTATGGCTCTTTGTGATGACTGTAAATGTTTAGGATTGCAAGTAAAGAAATTGGTATTTTAAGTTATGCATTGGCTGTTTGCTCGGTCAGTTTAGTATCATGATGGGTCTTTGTGGAATAATATGTGAACGGTGGTACAATATGGCTCTGCGTTGATGATGGAGGGTTTTGTTCTCTGTATTACTGTCAGTTAACGTATTCCCTCACAGTCATGGTGGTAACCCTTACCTAGTTGCAAAGGAATTTCCAACAGTTGTTGTGTTCTTTCTTCAAAACCCGAGTCATGGTCGTTGGCCCGTTCTTACTGTCTTTTCACCGAAGTATCCCAAGATCCAGTATTGGTTGTCCCTAACGTTAATACATTCCTGTATGATTGTGGATTGATACAATTTGTATCTGATCATTCTATCAAAAGGACGAGTATTTCCTCACTGCTGTTGTTGTCAAGTTGTTCGGCTCTTAAATATTGGAAAGGGATGTTATATCTCTGTGTTTTTTTTTTGACAGCTGCCACTGTTAAATTAACCCTCACCTCTCCTCTGCAAGTGTTAAACACACCATGTGCACTGGGTTATTTTATTCTGCCTATCTTTTCTCTCCTAGGGTGTTGATCATTGGTTTCATCCAAGACTTGGAGTAATAAGTAAGATTGTGTGGCTTACTGTTGTGTCTTTTTCGAAAAATATTTTTTCCTGTGGTTGATATAAGTTTCAGAATACCATCATCTCTCTGTGTTTTTTTTTAAAGATGAATGAGATCTTGTTGCTTCCTTTCCTTTGATTTTGACAGAGCCTGATGTAGACTCCATTGTCTTTTCTCACCTTGAGCACCTTCTGGGGCTGTCTAGTATTGGGTATCAGTGAAATGGTTATGGAGGTATTTAAAAAATACACTCTATCGTCAAGTCTCTCTCTCGTCTTTGTATGGTTAAATTTTTGAATAAGAATGAAACATGTACTTTCACACAATTGAGAGTTGTCTTATTATTTTTTATGGCTTCTCTCACTGTGTTTTAACCATCGTGGTCTTGATTTCATATGGAAAAACCTGTGTGGTTTTTTCTAAGCTCGATCAGGGTTCTGCCAAGTTTAAAAATGAGGCATGTGTGTAGTTTGGTTTTGTTCGCTTCATATATTATATTGGAATCGTCGCTCATATTACCAATGGTTTTAAAAGAAAGTAATACCCACAAAGATAAGGCTCGGGGTTTATGTTTTGGTTGACTATTGTTTCATTTCAAGATTTTTTGATTGATATGATGAAGACTGTGTATAATCGGGCATAATTTGAAGTATGTTCGCGTTTGAAAAGAGACTTGTGTATATTTTAATTGAGCCTGATTATTGATTAGTAAACATTGGATGTTGATTATTATCCTCGTGAATTACATATTATCAAGGATAGATGTCGAGCATACTACTGTGCTTTGTTTTTTTTAAAGAAAAAAAGAAGAAAGAAGGGATCAATGTTTTATTAAACAAGATTGTTGAATGGAAAGGTTTTTTTTTTTATAAGTTATGATTGCACAGATTGTTATGAATTAAGGAATTCTGGAAAATTTAATTATTGGAATTTCGAACAACAAGAAGTTTGGTATAAAATTGAGAAACAATGAATGTTGATTTGATTTTAATACAGAGTTATGATTATTGATTATTTAATTTGTTTTATGAACAATATCCATTAAATCCCCTGTCATTTTCTCACCTTTTTGCTCATTACGAATTCCCTCCCAATCCAAGATTCACTTTGTACGCCCTATTCTTAAAATTAAATTAAAATTAAATGGAAAATTTGTATTACAACAATTAAAAGATGACACAAAGATGTGTCACAGTTGATATGATTTTTTTATTGTAACACAGTTGATTGTTTAATGATTTGTCGAGCAGTAATCATGTTCTTACTCCCTTTCATTTTATCACCTTTCCGCTCAATAAAACCCCCTCAGATATACCAAAACCCTTATTCACCCCCTGCTCATTGACAAGTATTAAATGAATTTTATGGATTGGATTGCATGGGTCTGATGTGATTGCTGAGCCAAACTTTGTTTCATATTAAAGAGATGTCATGTATGGTTTGTTTAAGAAGCTAGTTGCTAATAAACACTGCATACAGGATTAGCTTCTTCAGCAGAGGAATCCATGGAGAAAATAACAGGGGAAGAGGGAATTGGAACAAACGTCCTAGAAGGACAAGATTATTGATACATTTTGATGCAGATCCACAAAAGTTAAACCAACTCTTCCAAGTTGGGATTTTCAATTTGATTGGACTAGGAATAGTCCAAACTAGTCCAGAAAGGCCTCCCTTCCAATCCCATCATGTCCCTGGTATCCCTGTCCCCCCTCATGTTTCATTGCAACCTGAAGTCCTTGAGAATGACGAATGGTAGGAGATTCTTCACCCAACAGTCTCCCAATATCGTGGGTGGCACAATTTGTCTGTACCTACTCCTCCTCCACCAGTTAACCCAAATGTCCAAATTTCCCCTGCACACTGACCTGTACAGTCTTCCCACGCAAGAAAAAGACTCAAAACCGAAGCCCACCACACGCATGATAATGGAAAAGTCGATTCTTCCCCCTCCTCTCCCTTAAGTGATTCAACCAAAACCATTTGATCCTGCATGCACTTGAGAGATGACTGTTCTCATGTCATTAGTGAGATCAAGCCTAAAGGCTCCACACAACCTAAGGCTAATTTAGGAAGATCAAAGGGAGACGACAACAACAAAGGGAAAATTGCCTCCCAAAGTGAAAAATATGGTTTTTGAGTATACTTTATTATTGATTGTGGAGAATAGTCGACTGCTGAAGTTTTTGGACAACATACTATTTCTGGATATTTTGAATATTATATGTTTGGATATGGTTTAAAATATTATTGATATTTAATTTTCAAATTATGAGAATGATGATGGGAGCCGCAAGGAGGGATGATTGACTAGTTATGTTTACTTTTGTTAAAAAACTAAAGAGAGTCACAAGGGGTCCCACCTACTAGTTATTATTTATTAAAAGACCCTTATTATTATTATTATTATATTAATTCTTCCTCTAACTAAAAGTTAGCTGAGTTTTAGATAACTTAACTAAAATAAGTAATTGAACTACCTCAACTAATTTGGGATGCATAAAAGCAAAATGAAGAGGAAGAACAAAGGAAGAATAGAAGGAGAAAGCATACTAAGGTTTGCTCTTGAGTTTTATTGAGATAGTTCAGTTTTCATTCATTCTTCAATTCATTAAAATCCTAATTCTCTTTTATGGCAGTAGGGTCCTATTGTAGACAACAAGATTCAAAGTTGAATTACATCATTCAGACACTCGTTTTCATAGGTGTTGTTCTATCTTTGATAGTATGTGTAGACTTGTTTGTTTATGAATTAAATTTCATGACTGATAAAGGATATTGTGCAAAGTCTAGTGGGAAACAATATGTGGCAAGCTAATCCATATTTTAAAGTCCACTTTTTTACTTTATGTTAGGATTCCTTTTGTATGGTTTTCATCGGGGACATCTAAGTTTGACTTTGGTCCAAACTCCCTCAGGGATTTTTGTAAGGAGAACGATTCTTTTGATTTCTTGGAATGAAATAAGTGATTGTTATTCTGTCTCATCTGTGTTAATATGTGACTTGGTATTTTTTATTTTGTCTCCACATTTACTTTTTCATCTGTTATATTCAGAAAATTATATAAAAATATTGAATTTTACAAGAATCTTCTATTTTTAAAAAGTCATCCTAATCCCTTGTAACTAATACTTTTGGATTAGGAAACAAATTTTGAGGCTATAAACATAGGGTGATATTTCCATCTATATTGCCTTAGCCAAGCAAGATCTGAAAATACTTGAGTAATATTATTTCATATCTTTTCCTCAACATTTATTTTGGCGACCATACCAGGGATTGAACCCAGGATCTCTGGTCTCATCATAGGATTGAAGAAAAATCCATTGATAACCTTGGTTCCACTCTACACACTTGTTTAGTGTATGAAGAACAACTTGAAAGAACATGTCTTCCTAAAGGAGACTCAGTTAAACATACATGCATTTCCGCCCTCCTACATCTTGTACAAGACATGAATAATCGAATGATAGCTTATGAGTGGAAAGGAAATGTCCCCTCTCTTACCCCTGGAGCTTCATATTATTTTGCACCCCCCTTTAGAAATCCAAATGAAAATAATTTTCAGCCTAATGCTATCATGCCTCATAGTTGGTGTAACGTTTGAGAGGAACACCATGAGGAAAGTACATGTGAGGTAAAGAAGAGTGCCAAAGATAAAATATCTAGTAAGAGACCCGAAAATACTATTGTTTTCCTAGACTTTGAAGAGCCAGAGGATGTCATGATCATAAATAATAGGAATAAATCCTATGCTCCCAAAAGAAAATATGATCCTCCCCTCACTTCTTCTAACCCAAGCTCATATTCACCAGCTTCTACTGTTCAGGTTCTTAAGGCTCCTGATAGTCAAGGAACTACCTCCCCTCTTCCCTCTTCCAAATACAACATTCTAAATCAGTTGGCCAACATCAAAGCAGATGCTATCCTCCTGGTCATGGTTGTCATCCCTGAACAACAAAAGCATCTAAAAAATTTCATCAAAGGAAAAGATTCCATTGTATCCAACCTCTCTGAAGAGGTAGATGAAGAAGATTCATCTATAAATAAAGTAGGTGTACATAAATTTAGACACCTTGTAAAAAACCCCCCATTTTATATGTATGTAAATATTATGGATAAGATTGCCCATTGTTGTGTCATTGACGATGGTTCGGGCCCAAGTGTAATGTCAAAAATTATTATGGAAGGGCTAGGGTTGTCTTGTACAGATGAGAACGTGAAAATAATGCTCTCTTATAATAGTTTACAACAAACAACCATAGGTGAAATCAAGGACATGACCTTGGTTTTGTGCGCGCATCTGGAAATAAGGAAAACCCTTAATATTCAGGTAATTGATATGCCAATGAGTAATTACTCGATCATCTTAGGAAGATATTGGCAAGCTCTGACAGGTGGATAATTTTCACTCAATGGGACACACTTATCTGTTCCTTAGAATGGTAAAAACATCATAGTCCTAAGAGAAGGGAGAATCTCACTTTACATAGAAAGCATCCCACAATCTAATGTGAATTACATTGAGGAGGACCTAGGAGTGTATTCCATCTTTGCAGATGAGGACAACACTACCTTGGAACAAATCGACTTAGAGGATGGGATGTGGCATATGCACTTCGATGGTTCATGCTCCAATGAAGGAAACATAGCTGGAATAATATTGTACTCTCCTGTGGGTAAGATTCATAAATTTTCCTATAGGTTAGAGTTTGCTTGAAAAAACAATGTCACTGAATTTGAAGCATTACTCCTAGGCATTGAAAATGCCTATAATCTGGGTTGTGGTCACCTTACAGTTTTTGGGGATTTCGAACTTGTTGTAAACCTTGTCCAAAAGATATACTCTCCTAGCAACAAGTTAATGAAATGTTTCACCCAAGCTGTTTGGGAACTTATCTTGAACTTAATGTCTTTCAACATCACTCATGTTAGAAGGGAATTGAACTCAATGGATGATAGGTTAGCTATTTTTGTAGCCTCTCCTACTCAACAAATTCTGCCACAAAAACCTGATTGTACCTTTCAATCTAAGTATCATCCGCACATCCCCATGGTAGGTCTTTCCTAGTGATGAGAGCATTTGTTCTTTCATTCAAAATGAACCTTATAAGCCTAAGGAAATTATATCGATGGAAGATAAAAAAATTCCTAAAGGCTTGACTCCTCTAGAAAGTTCGTTTCCATCAAGTGATGTAGGCAACAAAGAAAAACATAAAGAAGAGGAGTCAAAAAGGAAAGTAGGTGAAACAATTTCCTTGAACATTGGAACACCCAAGTCTCCAAAGAATGTTAAAATAGGTGCCCAATGTTCTGATGAAGAAAAATTGAAGTTCGCTAAGCTTCTTGGTGAATTTCAAGATGCTTTTTCTTGGTCTTATGAGGATCTTCATGTTTTTGATCCTACTCTTATACAACATGCCATTCCTATCAAGGAGGGCATAAAACTAGTTAGGAAAAAATAAACACCCATTAACCCTGCACTGGAAGCAACTATTCGAAAGGAGTTGGAAAAACTCTTGAAGGTGGGGATCATTTTCCCGGTTAAGTATTCTGAGTGGGTTTCCAATTTGGTTCTCTTTCAGAAAATAACTGGTCAAATCAGATTGTGCATAGATTTTCACGCATTGAATAAGGCTAGTATAAGAGATCACTTTCCTCTCCCTAATATGGGAATGATTTTGCAACAAGTTGCAGGGTCACAGATGATGTCCTTACTTGATGGTTTTTCTGGTTACAATCAAATCAAGGTAAAAGGGGCAGATAGATATAAAACCACTTTTATTACTCATTGGGGCACTTTTTCTTATGAACGTATTCCTTTTGGATTATTGAATGCATGTGGAACTTTTCAAGGAGATATGCAAATAGATTTTGACAATTTGATCGGCAAGATTATTCTGATCTATATTGATGGCTTAACTGTGTATTCTAAAAATTGATCAGATCATTTTGGTCATCTTAAAAGAGTTCTCATGTGATGCAGGAAATTTGGCATTTCACTAAATCCTTCTAAGTATATTTTTGGCGTTACAAAGGGAAAGATCCTTGGACATATTGTCTCTGATTCAGGAATAAGCATTGATCCTGAAAGGATTGTCGCTATCCTAAATATTCATGCTCCCACTTCCAAGAAGGAGGTTCAAGCTTTCATGGGTGTTATTAACTTTGTTCATAGGTTTGTTCCTGATTTTGCTGTAATGGTCAAGAAAATTCATAATCTKCTTAAGAAAGATCGTTCCTTTTCTTGGAAAGATGATGTCGAAAATGMTTTTGTAGGGATCAAKAAAGAAATCAGTTTYGCACYGGTTTTAGCGAAGYYRGATTTTGAGAAAGAATTTATGATATATACTAATGCCACTRAGGAAGCAATTTTTGTTATCCTCATGCAAGGTGATGACCAAGGTAACGAAAAACCAGTGGCTTACATGAGTCAAAGCTTATCTGATGATGAGTTTAAATATTCTTTTATTGAAAAGCATGCTTCCACTCTTGTTAATTATGTTGAAAAATTTCGCCACTTCATCTTAGGTAAGAACACGTTGGTAAAAGTCCCTTTACCCACTGTCAAGTTTTTTCTCTCACATAATTATTTTTCAGGGAAGCTTGCACATTGGCTTGCCAATATCTAGGAGAATGATTTAACTATCGTGACTTCTAACACCATCAAGGGATGTGACTTAGCCCTTCACTTAGCTCAGCATGCTGAAACTAGTGAAGAAATTGATGAAAATGATAGTTCTCTATTAGCATTGTTCTACATTGATAATCAAATACTTCCTATGTTTGAACATCCTTGGTATAAAAATTTGGTTTATTATTTGCAAAATCAAAGATGTCCAGATAACTTAGACACTCATCAAAGAAGAAGTCTCTGTCTCTCATCTACTAGATACGTCATTATATGCGACTTCCTGTTTAGAAGATCTGTCGCTGGTATGTTGCTTTGCTGTGTAAACAATGATGAAGCAAAAAAACTATTGCAAGAAACTCATGGTACTTCAAATTCTGTTATTCATGTAGGAGGCCATTTTTTTGCTAAAACCATTTCTTTTAAGATTATCAGAAAAATATACTATTGGCTTTAAATATTTCGTGATTCTTATGTTTTTTCGAGATCTTGTGACAAGTGTCAGAAATTTGCTGGGAAAGAACGCCTTTCATCCATGCCTTTACAACCTTTCCTCCTGGGATTTCCTTTTTCAAAATGGGGTTTCGAATTTATTGGTCCTATTAATCCTTCATCTTCAACAGGACAAGTCTTTATCTTGACAACCACATACTATTTTACAAAATGGGCTGAGGTTGTCCCGCTTAAACATTTGCAGGATGAGCAGGTGATTTCTTTCCTTGAAAATAATATTTTTTCCAAATTTGATCTTCCTTTGGAAATTATTATAGACAATGGTCCCGCTTTTATTTCTTCTAAGCTGACCAAATTTTTAGCTAAGTTGGGGGTTAAACATTTTACCTCATCATCTTATTACCCCCAAGGAAATGGGCAGGCTGAGTTTACCAATAAGAATCTAGTAAGGATTATCAAAAGGCTCATCGAAGATAAGCCTCGTCAATGGAACACTCTCCTCACTTACGTCCTTTGGAAGATCGAACTACCACCAAGGTGAGCACTCGGTGCACTTCTTTCCATCTTGTTTATGGTCAAGAATCCATTATGCCTACTGAGATGGAACTTTCCTCCTTAAGGTTAATGCTACATGTCAAAGAATTAAATTATTTTGATGTTTCTTTTGGTTTTAGAGGAACAAAGGACGTTTGCCTTGGGTAATATAAAAATAAGACAACAAACTGTTAAAAAATATTTCAACAAGAGTATCAAAGCTATCAAATTTAAAGTTAATGAGAAGGTATTGTTGTGCGATTCAACTCATGCTGATAGAGGAAGGCATTCAAATTTTAAAAAATTATGGTCGGGTCCTTTTAAGATCGCTTTTGTCTTGGGTGCAAATTCTTATATTCTAAAGGACTTACAAGAGCGATTGTTTTCCTACAGCACTAACGGTTCCCACTTAAAACATTACGTGGAACCAACTTGAAGAGTTTAACACTGTTTGGAATGTTTCTGTACATTATTAGTTTTCATTTCTTCTTTTACATTAGTAGTTTTCATTTCTGCTTTTTCATTTTTTGTCATTTTATTTCTGCTTATTTCAATTTTGTTGTTTCATTTCTACTATGACATTTCTTGCTTTTTGTTCTTTTCGACTTCATTTTTTGTCAAATAAAATGTTGGATCAGTTTTTGATCCAGATTTTATGAGCAAAAAGAAATGAATACATATTATTAATAGGTGCTTAACACCAAATAACATAGATACAATAAAACTGGTCTTCTATTCAATAAGGAAATAAGCTGAAACTATAAAATGCAGCGGAAATAAGCTTGTTGGAATGGTGATGACTTATCTATGAAAAGAGATGTGACGACTGCGCTCATTCGCAAGAAGATGATTACAATGAGGCTCTGAAGACCTTTTTACAATAAAAAAGAATTCCAAAAACCCTAGACATCCAAAAACCTAACCCTATCAGATGAAGCGCCAAAAGTCATGTGGGCCCCGTTTGGGTAAGTTAGTACATCAAATTCTCGGGGTCGTAACTTTTGCATACGATCTCCATTTTAGGCACATGATAGCCCATTGGAAAGGTATCATCGAGGAGATTAAGTTTTGGGGAAATAACAAAGGAAATTCCATATTTCTCCCTTTTTTCCCAAAAAACATTGTTTAGGGCCTCAAAACGGCTCTGGAAGTTTCAGGACCCGAGAAACTGCTAAAAATAGTAAATTACCAAAATTGCCAGAAAATTGTTTTGAGCCAGTTGGAAAAGGTGGGTGGACACTAATATCCACATGGATCAATCCTCCCTCAGCAAGCAATGGTCTCCATTGCATTGAGTTCCCCCATCAGATGAGGAAAGTTCTACTAAATTTGGTCTCGGGTGAGCCACTTGCCTTGGTGCAAGAGCTGCCCTGTGTTGATGACTCGATAAAGATGGATCCTTTGTTGTCGAGTGCCCTTGATCTGTGTGTCCATAATATGATCACGGGCTTCCTGTTGTATGCAATCGGGGTTGAGCTATTTTGGTATCAATTGTTCTGTTACCTCTGAGGTGTCCAATAATGGTGGGAAATAAGGGCAAAGGAGATCCATGTTGAACATTGGGTGCAGGCCAAGGAAAGGAGGAATGTTGAGATCAAAATCATTATCCCCCATGGACTTGGTGATGGTGTACGACCCATAACAGAGTGGGCAAAGATTTTTATGGGGTCCTATAAGGCGTTCTTTCTGCAAGTGCAACCAAACTTTGTCACCCACCTAAAACTTATGTGGAACCCAATGTAGATCATGGGGCCACATGTACTTGTCATTGGAATTATATATGATATCTTGAACCTATTGGCAGATGTGCTGGATCTAATCAATGAACCGGGTGGCTTTGTCAGCTTCAGTTGGAGTAGGAGATGAGTCAGTTTAGATGACCGCAAGGGGAAGTGAAACATCTATGGGACCCAATGGCTGGAATCCTAACCCCACCTGAAAGGGGATATGACTGGTTGAGCTATGCAGGGCTCGGTTGTAGCTATGTTGGACATAGGGAAGGCTCTCATCCCATGTGAGAGGTTTCTTGGAATTATACATGCGAAGGATATGCACAATCATTCAATTGACAACCTCGGTTTGGCCATCTGTCTAGGGGTGAAAGGACGTGGATTTGGTGAGCTTGGTGTCCAGCAGTGACCAGAGGCTTGAACAGAATGTGCTGAGAAATCGATTATATAGATCTGAGACAATGGATTTTGGGATTCCAAAATGTACCTAGACTCGTTCAAAGAAGAGCTTGGCAGTGGCCTCTACTATGATTCTCTTCTTGCAGGCAACCATAATCACCATCTTAGAAAATAGATCAACAACCACAAAAACACAGTCATTTCCCCGCTTGGTGGATGGGAGGCCCGACATGTAGTCCATTGAGATGGATTCCCATGGCCTGTCAGCAGTAGGAAGAGGGGTTTATAGGCCCTATTTCTTAGTGGTTGGTTTGGCAATAATGTAGGCAGTGCAGGACCTAATATACTTGCTGACCTCCTGTCGATGTTTCGGTCAGTACAAATGATTTTGTAGCATCACCACTATCTTTTCAATGTCGAAGTGTCCTGCCACCCGACTGTAGTAGACTTCCCAGATCAACTTCACTCGCTCGCCTGATGGAACACAGATATGGCCCAGATGACACAACAACCCATCCTAAAAATGGAAATTATTGACAACTGCGTTTGCACCCAACATTTGGTAGGTGGTGGCGAAGTCTGGTTCTGTCTCATAGAGTTGGGGACATCCATAGGTCTCATGGCCACAAGAGTCTAGCACCGTGGTGAGTGTCGCGACTAGCGATCAACTGAGACAATCAACGACGCGATTGGTGCTTCCTGTTTTATACTTGATGTTGAGGTGGAATTGCTGCAAGCATGTGGACCAATTTTGATGGCAATCATTCTGCAATTTTCCTTGTGGCTGTATGAGATGCAGTGGCTTATGATCAGTGTGGATGACTTTCTCCTTCCCGAGAATGTAATGTCTCCACTGGCGGTAGGCTTGAACAATGGAGTACATTTCTTTATCGTAATTAGGGTACTTATGGACAACATATGATAGTGTCTCACTATGATAAGCCATGGGGTGGCTGTGCTGAGTGAGAACGATGCCCACAGCATAGTCTGAAGCATCTGTCTCGATCTCAAAGGGTTGTTGCAGGTTTGGTAGTGAAATTACTGGGGTTGAGCACAAGCATTGCTTCAAATCATCAAACGCTTATTGTTAGGACCGACCCTACACAAATTTATCCTTACCACCACCCCTGGTTATTTGGCCGAGGGCCCATGCAATATGGGAGAATACCAACACGAACCTGTGGTAGAAATTAGCAAGTCCCAAGAGGCTCTGAAGCTCAGTGAGTGTGGTTGGGGCTGGCCAGTCATGGATGACTTGGATCTTGGTTGGATCCACATGCACACCATCCTGATCAATGATGTAGCCTAGGTAATGGACCCTATCCATGCCGAAGGATCATTTTTCCAAGTTTGCGTATAGATTGTGTTGCCGCAGGGTGTGCAAAACCTACTGTATATGCTGCAAGTGTTCATCCCAAGTCTTGCTGTAAATGATAATGTCATCTAGATACACCACTACAAAAGTATTGGTGAATAGTCGCAGGATATCATCCACCATCGTCATGAAAGTGGTTGGAGAATTTTTCAAACCAAAGGGCATGACCAACCATTCAAAAAGGCCTTCCTTTGACTTGAAGGTGGTCTTCCATACATCTGTCTGTTCTATCGGTACCTAGTGGTAGCCAGAATTCAGATCAATATTATTAAAGTATTTGCCCCCCATGAGTTGATCAAGGAGGTCGTCGATTCAGGGAATCAGGTACCTGTTTCTGACTGTGATTTTATTCAAAGCCCGGTAATTAATGCAGAGTCGCCAGGTTCCATCTTTCTTCTGTACCAACATGATTGGGATCCTGCATGGTGATGATATGAGACAGATGTGCCCCTTGTGGAGCAGTTCTTGGATCTGTCACTTGATATCCTCATTTTCTAATAGAGAGCAACGATAGATTGGCCCATTGGACAACGATGCGTCGGGGGTTATATCGATGGGGTTATTGAACTAGAAGTGTAGGGGTACTTGATCCAAATGGACATCGATGGCCACCCACCTTTTCCAACTAGCTCAAAAAAGTTTTCTAGCAATTTTGGCAATTTACTATTTTTAGCAGGTTTTAACTTCCGGGGCCATTTTGAGGGATTAAATGAATGTTTTTTGGGATTGACCCAACTCAATGATAGCCAAATGCATGATTGAGGCCCCAAAATGGATCTCCTCAACGATACCTTTCCAACGGGCTATCATGCACCTAAAATAGAGATCGCATGCAAAAGTTATGACCCCGAGAAGTTGATGCACTAACTTACCCAAACACGGCCCACATGACTTTTGATGCTTCATCTCCTAGGGTTAGGTTTTTGGATGTATAAGACTTTTATCATTCCTTTTTATTGTAAAAAAGGCCTTCAGAGCCTCATTTTAATCATCTTCTTGCGAATGCGAGTAGTCGTCAGATCTCTTCTCAGAGATAAGTTGCCACCATTCTAGCGAGTCTTTCACTCTGTATTTTTACAGTCTCTATACATTTCTTTCATTAATAGACATGTATTACTGTATATCTGTGTTTATGGTTGCATCTCTAATACATTTCTGTTATATTATTGAATATCTCTGATATCTCTGTGCATTTCTTTATTATATCTTCGCTCTTATTTCATGCCGAAAATAATCTGGATCAGTGGTATCAGAGCAGGCTATTCTTTATCGTTTTTTCAGTGCATGTCCCTGACGAGGTCCGAGTATAGAAAGTTGGGTCTCGAGCTTGTATCTCTTGAGAAAAATCTCTCTTGCACACCCAAGAAACCCTCAATGGCGGAAGAAAAGAAAAACAACAGAGCAGGCGATCCTATCAGTCTATGCTTGAGAAAGCTCTCACGCGACAGAGGGACGAAATGATGGAGAGTTTTTCCCACATCCTTCAATGCTTGCCACTAGTAACAGTCGCATCTTCATCAAGAGGCCACTTTGGAGGCAGCTCGCCTTTCAAGGTACAAGTTAATTTTGATATTCCTGTATTTGAAGGACAAATAGATGCAGAAGCCCTAGACAAATGGTTAAATCTGCTAGAAGGTTATTTCTCTATTCACAAATTTTCCAACAAAGAAAAGATCACCTTCGCACTCCTTAAAGCTCTCCCCCATGTCAAACATTGGTGGGAAACTTATTGGGAGCAGAGTTCCACAGAGGAGTCTGAAATATATGGGGCCGATCCCACTTGGGATTTTTTTGTGGATGCGGTAAAGGAACAATATTACCCCGTTGGCAACTATGAGGACTAGTACATTAGATGGACCACACTACGGTAAGAGAGGGGCCAAGTAGTTATGAAGTTCACCAATACCTTCCATACCTTACGCACCAAGCTGGGTATCAAAGACTCCGAACGAAATTTGGTTTTGAAATACCATGGGGCTCTACAAAAATACATCCAAACTGAAATGAATTTTCTGGACATCTCATCACTCAGTTCTACCTATCGATATGCTGTTAAAATTGAGAAGAAATTTAAGCACCAGAACAAATGGGAGTTCGGGTCTGCAAATCCGCAACAACCAAAGTATGACAAAGACATCCCTAACAAACAGTCTCCCGAAAACCTGTCCAAGACACAGGAAAAGAAGGGTCATGGGAAGACAAAGAAGGACACCGGAAAATGGTGCGATTTCCACAAAATCCCCCGGCACAACACCAATGAATGTCACTCAAAACAGTCATTGGTGGCTGAGATTAAAGATAAGGAGCCAAACCTTGATTCAGAATCTGATTCTGAAAATGCTGGTAAAGGACAAATCATTGACGTAGACCCCACTGCTATTGCTGCGATCGCAACAATTCAACTAGAAGAACCAACAGATCCTGAAGATGGGGAGCATATTTTTCATTCACAAATGTGGGTGAAGGGGACCCCACTGCATTTTATTGTTGATAGCGGAAGCGATAAGAACCTCATCTCAGTAGAGTTGTCAAACAATTGGGATTGTCGACAACACCACACCTGCAACCATACAACATCGAGTGGCTTCACCAAGGAAGAGATCTTTGTGTCATCTAGCAGTTTCGATTGTCATATGGCATCCAACCCTTCAAGGATGAGGTATTATGTGATGTTTCCCCATTGGATGTCTGTGATGTTCTCTTGGGCCAGCCATATATGTGGAAGCACCATTCTATTTATGAGTCTCAACCTCGTAGTGTCATTGTCACTTTGGGGGGTCATCTCTACAGAATACCATAGGTAGTTCCCACTACTTTTCCACCTAAAAAGTGTCGCAAAGTAGTATCTCATACTACAAATTTCAGCTTCTTCATAATCTCTTCAAACGGAGAATAGAAGGACACTACAATCACTACAACCTTGCCTCAAGCACCTTCTATCCCACAGAAGCAGATCGAAAAGGCTGCAACAAAATGCAAAGATTCCTTTTGCACACCGTCCTCTCATGTATCTCAACTTTTTGAACAACCTCAACCTCAACAGGTTCCTGACAGACTTCCACAAACTGAGCAACGTGATGTCTCCAGCAAGGCAACCAACTCACCAAGATGTAGATTCAGCAAACGCTTTTCCCTCTCCCCTGGGAAATCAATGCAATGGAGACCATTGATTCTTAAGGAGGGAGGATTGATCCAGATGGATATTGGTGGCCACCCACCTTTTCCAACTGGCTTAAAACAATGTTCTGGCAATTTTGGCAATTTACTATTTTTAGCAGGTTTTAACTTCCGAGGCCATTTTGAGGGCCTAAATGAAGGTTTTTATGGATTGACCCAACTCAATGATATTTGAAGGAATTATTGAGGCCCCAAAATGAATCTCCTCGATGATACCTTTCCAATGGGCTATCATGCGCCTAAAACAAAGATCGTATGCAAAAGTTACGACCCCGGGAAGTTGATGCACTAACTTACCCAAACGGGGCCCACATGACTTTTGACGCTTCATCTCCTAGGGTTAGGTTTTTGGATGTCTAGGACTTTTGGAATTCCTGTTTATTATAAAAAATACCTTTAGAGCCTCATTGTAATCATCTTCTTGCGAATTCGAGTAGCTTTCACATCTCTTCTCAGAGATAAGCTGCCACCATTCTAGCGAGTCTTTCACTCTGTATTTTTACAGTCTCTGTACATTTCTTTCATTAATAGAAATCGTGTATTACTGTATATCTGTGTTTATGGTTTCATATCTGATACATTTTTGTTATATTATTGAATATCTGCGATATCTCTGTGCATTTCTTTATTATATCTCTGCTCTCATTTCGTGCCGAAAATAATCTAGATTAGTACCCCGGTAGATGAGGAGAAGATATCTGAGTATTTTTCCATGACCTTATCTACTTGCTTCTGCTGTGTGGAGAGGTTGGCCATAGAGACCCTGGATGTGGCTATGATATTTCAATTATTTTGAGAGAGAATCATGAAGAAGACAAACTTTCCTGTCTGAGAGATGACCTTCCTGCATTGCTTAGCATAGATCAAGGAAATAACACTAGGTGGGACTGCCTTGGTTATCCTGTACAATTTCCTGTTCAAAGTAATAATAACACTACGAGGCCTAGATTCATATACAACATGATGTTTCCATAAATAAGGTTGTCCCAAAAGAACATCACAAACTTTGAGAGGAGAAAAATCACACAATACCTCGTCTTTGAAGGGCTTGATGTCGTACGATAGTCAACACTATTGGCTGACGCAGAGATCACTTCCTTGGAGAAGCCATCCAATGGTGTAGGGTTGTGGGTGCGGTGTTGTCGGCAGGGCCAGACACTTGACAAACTATACTGATATGAGGTTCATTTGGCTACCTCTATCAACGATGAAGTGTAGTAGGGTGCCTTTTACCCACATCTATGAATGGAAGAGGCGCTTTCCTTCTTCTAGCTCGTCTGGTTCACCAGGCTGGATCTTGGTGGTAGAAACGGTGGCACTAGGTTCCACATCAATGATTTGTCTTCCCCTTTCAGGTTCTCGCTCAGAGTCAGAACCCACATCTGATTCATAGGATTTCACTTTAGCCACCAGTGACTACTTTGAGTGGTAATCAACAGTGTTATGCCAAGGGCTCTTATGGAAGTCGCACCACTTCCCGGTATATTTATTTGTGTTTTTGGTGTCCTTCTTTGCTTGCGGCTTGGAATAGTTGTCCTGATACTGTCCATATTTTTTCTGTCCTTTTTTCTGTGGGTTGGGGCCACCCTGTCCTGTCTTTTGTTGTGAGGGGTTCCCAGGCCCAAATTTCTGTGTCTTTTGTTTGAGCTTCTGCTCTATTTGACAACATATCGGTAGGCCACACCCAAGGATGAGATGTCTAGAAATTCCATTT